>JASDQU010689821.1:12444-38488 GCA_032191745.1 Picea mariana
CCCTGGTGTTATTTCTGATAAGTATTTTTCCTTTGGAATCTTGAAATATATGTATTCTGATAATTATGCTCATAAGCTGTGAAACTGTGAATGTTTTCATTATAAGAATGTCTGTGTGTTATTTCGATCAGTACTAGTAGTTGTATATTGTATGGAAAGATTACGTATGGCTTGTGTCCTTATAAATTCATTATTTATATGCGTACTGATCTCATTCAGACTTCATGACTGGTTCTCGGGAGGACGATACCCTTATCCACCTCAGATAATACCCTGGGTGAATCTCCCCATAGAAATACCTTCCTTGAATAACCCCTCAAGAAACCAAAAGGTAAATGTGAAGGTGTAAAGCCTTAGTAACTCTGTATGAGGAGAAACGATCCTCTTAAAAACTCGAGATGGCAGCTTAAGGATGGAATATCGAATCGACGGATGAGACTCCATCAGGAGATCTGTGGTCACTCACAACTGCCAGATCGGAAGGAGAGGAAGAAGTCTTAACGGCCTTAACCTTGATAGGTGGTGATAGACGGATGGGATTCCATCGAGAAATCTGCGGTCCCCCACAACTGTTAGATTAGTAGGAGAAAGTAGGGCATTAAAGGCCTTACCACTTGGTTCTCCTGTGTCTTCATGGGTATTGAAGAGTTTAGGACCGTAGATCCCCACGGCCCATGAGAACATCTAGACCACTGATTTTTCCGCATCCATGAAGTAGTGGAAGAGTGCACAAGGTGGGACAGATCTAAGCCATTAGATCTTAGCCAGAAAAACCCGACATCCATTGGATCTATTAAGTGATGCATGGGGGTTAATCCCTCATGAACAAGAGGTTGAAATTCTCTACGAGAGGCATGGCCATCGAGATATCGACATTCGTGAAATCAGGATTCACGATGACATGAGATCGGGAATTTTCATAGTGAAAATCCCAGAATCAATTTGAGTTGTCCATCATAGGAGGACACGTGGGCAAGATCGAGAGCCTGTCGGTATTTCGGAGATCGAAGGGACAAGACGTCGAAGTATTCCAGCAGCGGAACCTCCGAAATCGTGAGAAGAGATCTAGACCGTCCATTAGTGTAGACACGTGGTGGAGATCGAGGCGTCGGGAGTTAGGATATCGGCATTCCCGTGGACAGGAGATCGGGTAAGTCCACCTTGAAAACCCTGACACAAATATGGGCCATCCGTCTGAGAGAGGACACGTGTCACGTGATTGTTCATTCTAGAGATCCGGACACTAGGCATCGGTATATAGACACTCAGGAAATTGGAGTTTCTGAGGTCATGAAAGTCGGGACATAAGAAGTCTCGAAAACGCGAGGAATCAATCTAAACCGTCCATTCTTGGGATGCATGGCAGCGATTGAGCGATATCGGAAAAAAGTCTCGAAAGGAGAATCGTCAATCGGGAAATCGCGAGTCGGGATATCGGGAATCCTATGGAAAAGAAGTCCTTGTAACTTGGAATTGCGAAGTCCGAAACCCCGACAAGGGGGAGAAATCTTCGTGGTTGTGGGGCCTAGCTGACGTCAAGTCGGACAATCGAGGATCGGGATATCAGGGATCCCGTGCACAAGGTGTTTATGCATTTCGACATTGCGATGTCTAAAACCCCGAAGGGAGGTAGGGCTGTGGTCTTGTGAGATAGTGGTCACGTGGACCAAGAATCTAGCCAGAAGGGGCTAAGGGCCAAAGATGGAGAGTTGGCTCATCGGAGATTGGGAGATTGCGGGGATAGAGGTTCGTGACATCGAGGATCATGAAACGTCGAATCCCGATAAGGAGATAAGACTGTGGTCTTACGAGGACTAGTCATATGGACTAGGGGCCATAGCCAAGAGGGCTAAGGCCGGAAGGGAGCGCATCGGTGAATCATAGTTTGGGATTTCAAGAGGACAGGAACTCTCGACATCAAAAAAGAAGAAAACCCCAAAACCCGAAATTACATCGGGAGAGTTCATGGTTAAGTGCAGAAGAGCCATGTGGGAAAATTTAAGGACCTGTGGATCGAGTTTTCATCTAAGATTCCAGCAGGGAATCGAATGAGCTAATTAGCCTACGCTAAGCCTCATAGGACTTCAGGGATTCTCATTATTGAGAAAAAAATGAAAAAGTTCGATTTAGGTAGTGGGTATGTGACAAAGTGGTATCAGAGCATTGTTACAACACTTGGCCTGCTTGGGATCATGCACGAGCCACGTTAGAAGATATTGTTATCTGCGTTTATGTTTAAGGAGAAGGACTGCAGAATGAGACTATAATTTGGAAATTTCTATAACCCCTCTGTTAAAATGGTAGCTACTTTCATAGGAGTAGGGGTGCACTGATCATTATTACTGATAAGATCTGAGTGCAAATAACAGAGGTGGAATAAATTGTGCTATGAAGCTGCACGAGTCGGATAAGGGACATGAACTGAGTTGTTCTGTTTTAGTGTAACGGTGACTAACTACTAAAACAGGTAGAGTGTCTTGCGATTAAGATGGCTAGTTAGGTAAGGATTAATACCCAAAGGAAGAACCCCTTCATGATTTGGGAAATCTGGTAAGGACTAGTAGGATCCTTAGAAATTCATGACCACTGTATTATTAAGAGACTAAACCTTGAGCATATAATTCCTCATGATTGAGAGGACTAGTGAAAGTATGTAGGGTCAGATTTACCTAACCTATAATGGTTAGAATTGACAGTGAGGATAACCTGTTTAAGAAATCCTTTGGGACTGTTGCTAATTCCCAAGAGTGACCCTTGTTGGTCATTTTCATAAAGAGAAGATAACACCCATATGAGTTGGGACTATGACATTAGTCCTGTAAGTAACTTAAAAAAAAAAAAATCTCAGAAGATGTAGCAGGAGAAATCCTTCAGAAAATAATTTTGAAGATTGTATGGGATCTAAAGTCAAGATCCATTCAGAAAGGACCAAAACATTTTGGGTTGTTCGATATCAGGAAATAGCACACTGGTTAGTTGCGAGGGGATACCGGAATTTTGCAAGACCAAAAGGATCGGGAGAAGCAATGAGGAGTTCCCGAAAATATCATAGCCGTTGATCAAGGAGCGAATTGGACCATTGATCGTCCAGAGAAAATTTTGCAATTCTAGAGATCGAAGGATTCGAGGTTTTCCATAATAAAAGTCTCGAAGTCGTGAAATGCGAAATTGCGACATCATCACAACCATCGGTTGGAGGGCCGTTGGTGACCGTTAGACCTAATTAATCAGTGAGGAAGATAAGGCTGATAACCTCTCATCACTCATAAGCACAGGAGGAATAATATCCATTAGATCGAAATCAACGAGAGTCGTTGATCTAGAGCTTCGAGGTTTTGTTTATGGGGAAAATGGAAGCGTAGACTTCCCAAAGTCATGCCAAGTAAATCACTGAGTTAATCAGGACCGATGATTGCTAGAGAGATCTTGACTGTTGGATCCAGACTTGTCAGGCCCATATAGAATAGAAGTTTGGGAAACAACAGAGCGTTGTCCACGGATTCTCGCCAAAATACAAGATTCTGACGCGTGTCTGAGAATTGACCCCAGATTCCGAGCAAAGTGTCATGTAGATGAAAGAGCCAAGAAAACATTAGCCTTGGTCTTTCAGGTTTTCGGATTTTAGGAGTCAGGGAAAACAGAATTTCTTGCAACGGGAATTCTGAAATCGCGAAATGCGAAGTGCCTTTTAATTTTGGATCGTGGTGACCACCGGTGGTCGCATGAGGATAGGGTTTAAGCCAGTATAATGAGTAGTGCATGAGTTTAATGCATCAAGAAGCTTCCTATTAAGAAGCCTAATACTCATACCAGTAAGGTATGAATGATATATAAAACATGCAAGTAATGCACATGTATGATGTAAGAGTATAAGTGTACTAAAGACCCAACATGATGGCCTTGATGAGTGAAACGTGAGGCAAGACTTACACTTGCCAAAATTGAATGAATACCATGGATGCATGGTTGAATCTGTTCTGAAGAGTCGTGAAGGATCTGTCTTGAAGGATAGCTTAAAGGGAATGTACTCCATACCCCCAGAAAAATCCAGTACAATTAAAGGAAAGAGTAAACGAGCAAGGATGCTTTATTGTCATGATAAGAGGCAAAGGTTTATGCCTTTGCAGATCACATGAGAAGGACTGTGAACAATCCTGAGATGACTTCTTTTAAAAATGGATATGTATGTAGGCTATGAAATATACCTATGATAGCTACATGAAGGCTTAGGATTATGAAAGTGTTTAAGTACATCATAGATGTAAGTTAACAAAGATGCATGTTTATATTCCTTAAGGGAATATTGGGTAGACCACTAAAAAGCTAACTCAAGGTTGAGGCCATCACAGTGGTGATGGATCTGCAACGAGGAAGTTGCATGCTAAAGGAGTTCCTGGTGGAGGAACTGTATAAGGTCTCTGTTAGAGGAACAGAGTCACAACCCTAATAATTGCTGAAGGATTGGACAATGGGCTGCAAGGCCTGTCCATGTATAAGAATCATGTAAATAATAGAAGACTAATAATCGAACAGTGACCATTCTGATAACCTAATGGAAGTGTGTAGGATGCACACGTTCCTGACCCATTATGAACAAAGATTTTCTACTAAAGCATGTTGAAGTATCCTAAGAGTTAGGATGGGCCTAAACCAGGGATGCTCAGAAAAAGAGCAGTTGTGGAAACCAGTTTGGTTGGTAAGAGGCCAGTAAACCCCTGAGTATGATTAACTGAATAAATGAGTAGGTTTAATTGATACAGCTTGGTTGAAGCTGTGATTAAGGAAAGGCAATGAGACCTTAGAGATAACTTGACTGGGCTGAAAAGCCCCAAGCGATGTAGAAAGAATTGGGAGAAGGGGAGAGCCCTCAATTCTTCCCTTGTTGTGAATTATGAATGAGGAAGCTAGTACATTGATGAACGGAAATGCTTTGACACCATAATAATGATGGTTGTAATGCTGTGAAAATGATTGAGAGATGTTGTGTTACACTCATGAAAAACATTAAGGATAATGTGATGAAGTGCATACAGATATGCTAGACATGTATGAAAATGTTTTATTAATCAAACACTATGATATTTGCATTTCAATTTCATGATGATTAATATGCCTACAGTGTATGTCATGTATAGAAAGGAGTAATGTTGGAATTGTTGGGAAAGGCAGTTTCCAACAATGAACAACCTCAAGTAGAGGGTGACCATGGAAAGGCTGTGGTCGAAAGGTTGTTGATGGGACTGTGGAAAATCCCGCTAAAGTACTACTGATAAGTTAGAGGACAGAGAAAGGGTGCAAGCAACCAAGAACAGGTATAAAGATATCTGTGCCTATGTGGCACAGGGTATGAAGGGATTTGGTAAGAACCCCTTCCGAAATATTTATTATTGCATGTTATACCTGAAAATTGAAAGGGCAATTGTATGCATTGGAAACGCGAGTAGGGTATGATTTGGGGAGGACGACCTGAATAATGGAGGTATGAACCTATAGTACTAAAAGACCGATTGTAACCTTCAAAAGAATTCATGAACTGATATGTCATGAACACATGGACCAATCAAGGAATGATTGGAAACAAAAAGTGGTTATAGATAGCACGTTGCATGGAATTACTTCCAGGAAATTCATATTTGCATAAAGGACAGACAATGGATTTCTCATTGAGGAAGGATGACCTTCCAACATTTTTACTCATGAGGTATAGGTGTTAGAGAAAATCAAATGTGGGTGGCCATGAATATTGGCACCACAGGTATTAATGAAGGCATAATGCGTGAGCGCATTCATGCAAAACTTTTAAGTCTAATATGTACTAAATTGGGGTTGTGATCGGCCTATGACAGGAAGTGTGCATTCTATTGTAAGAATGAATGAAAACGAGTAAACCATATAAGGAGAGGATCGGTTAAATCCCAACACCCCATGACCAAGAACTGGTCCTAAAATGTGATGAACTTGAAATCAATGCAAGAATGCATTGGGTATGAATGTGGCCAAGGATAGTGCCACAGTTGTTAAAAGTCCTTGAAATGTTGAATTACATTTGAATATATATATATATATATATATATATATATATATATGTACATGGAAAATCTAACAATTGGTTTGGTTGATTGAGGAATGAATTGTAGGAAGCAGAGGGTCATGGATATGGCAGTAAGGTAAGCCCATAGGAAAGATCGATTGCCTACTGGGCCAAACTGCAAGAATGGTATTTCCTTTTGAGGAAGTAATTTAATCATTAAAGTATGCACAATTCTAAGATTGTTGTGACGATGTTGTAAATGTGCGATAAAATGTAAGTACATAAGAACTGACAACTTGATTAGTTGAGGAATGAATGCAGGAAGAAGGAGTCTTGGATATGGCAATGTTGTAAGCCCATAAGGAAGGCCAATTTCCTGCTGACCAAAAATTTTATGGGAAGAAAATCCCCATAATTATGAGTCTGGTTCCTGAGTGAGACAAATATGAAAACAAATCATGAGACTTGATAAATCTGTGGGTGACAGGTTTGCAATAAAATTTTGAAAGTTAGGATTTATGATGATGTCTCATGAAATCTTGTGTACCTGTGATATAGGTGAGAAGTAAAGATTTTTTTTGAAAGGAACAGATGAAGGCTATCAAAACTGAAGATGATGAACATGATTACTACTGAGCCATGAAAACCCTGTGATGAGTCATGATCACTTGAAATAAAATTGTGTTGAGGTAACACCAGCCGGAGGGATGCCTTGACAGAGCAAGTTTGAGGGACGCCTCGACTGTAAGACTCGATAGAGCCTCTAAAATTCTTCCTATCCGAGAAAACCTTGGGAAGGCAATATGGATCGCCCGAGGAACTGTAGAACAGTGAAGGGGATGCCTGAGCCTGGGCTTGGAGGGTGAGTGACCACAAGGAAGAGGAGACCTTAATAATTTTTGAAACTATTGGGGTAATGCACACAGTGGGTAGTTTCCTGTGCGGGAAGAAAAAAAACCTTGGAAAGAAAGATGAAATTATGATGGCTTTTGTGAGATATTGAATTGGAATTATGCATCCAATGGGTACATCAAGGAGGACGATGAACATGGATAAAAAATTTACCATGTGGATGCAGATCCATAAACTTCACAGATAAGTATTGTGCTGAGAATATGAAATTTTTCCTTTTCTTTTGAAATTTGAACATCAGTAAGACGTTTTTGCACAAAATTGTGAATTAATGTACTTGTTGTCCAGGAATTATTGAAGGAAGATGACGAAGATCAAGACTTATGAAGTGTCCGAATAAGAAAGGCATGACATGTGTTTTGAGAAAGAACACTGGGGACGATGTTCCTATAAGGGGGAGGGAATTGTAACCTCCTGTTTCCCTCAAATTTGTAATTAACCCTAATATAGGAATTACCATGCTAAAGCATGATGAAAATGTGAATGTATG
This sequence comes from Picea mariana, assembly GCA_032191745.1. NCBI lineage: Eukaryota > Viridiplantae > Streptophyta > Pinopsida > Pinales > Pinaceae > Picea > Picea mariana. The sequence continues at coordinate 19,878 of JASDQU010689821.1, forward strand.
ATGTGAATGGACCTTATGAAGAAGGTCGATGAATGTAAATAACATTATGAATTTATATTGCAGGACTGCTGAGAGGGGATGTGCAGAAAAAGGGACCACGATGGTGGTGGAAGGCACCTGGAAAGGTGGCGTTAATTTCCACCGAGAATTAATACCATATTTGGACTCCACTGCCCCGGAGAACCAAAAGTGGCTCGCTGGCCCCGAATTAAATGTCTCGCAGGCTGGTAGGTGGGTGGTTTAATGAGGGATGGGAGATGAACCTCCCATCAGTAGAGCCATCAGACCTGATCAGCGCGAAGGTAATCGCGCCACACGCAACCTCGCAAGAGGATAAGGCATGGGGAAGAAGCGATTGGGGGGTAGACATGAGGGGAACTCTAGCATTAAGCAGAGGGAGTGATAGCAGAGAGGAAAGATTGCAACCTTCGCTCCTAGTCACTGGCAGACAGAGAGACGCAGTCTGACATCATCGTGGTCTCAGCTCAGGGGTGGCTCGTGGTAAATCCACTTGGAATCGCTAAGCCTACGATTGGGTGGAAACAAGCACCCTTCTCAGCAGTTGCATAACCCCTGGTGTTATTTCTGATAAGTGTTTTGCCTTTGGCATCTTGAAATATATGTATTCTGATAATTATGCTCATAAGCTGTGAAACTGTGAATGTTTTCATTATAAGAATGTCTGTGTGGTATTTGGATCAGTACTAGTAGTTGTATATTGTATGGAAAGACTACGCATGGCTTGTGTCCTCATAAATTCATTATTTATATGTGTACTGATCTCATTCAGACTTCATGACTGGTTCTCGGGAGGATGATACCCTTATCCGCCTCAGATAATACCCTGGGTGAACCTCCCCATAAAAATACCTTCCTTGAATAACCCCTCAAGAACCCGGAAGGTAAATGTGAAGGCGTAAAGCCTTAGTAACTCTGTATGAGGAGAAACAATCCTCTTAAAAACTCGAGATGGCAGCTTAAGGATGGAATATCGAATCGACAGATGGGACTCCGTCGAGAGATCTGTGGTCACTCACGACCGTCAGATCGAAAGGAGAGGAAGAAGTGTTAACGGCCTTAACCTTGATAGGTCGTGATCGATGGATGGGATTCCGTCGGGAAATCTGTGGTCCCCCACAACCGTTAGATTAGTAGGAGAAAGTAGGGCATTAAAGGCCTTACCACTTGGTTTTCCTATGTCTTTGTGGGTAGTGAAGAGTTTAGGACCGTAGATCCCCATGACCCATGAGAACATATGGACCGCTGATTTTTCCGCATCCATGAAGTAGTGGAAGAGTGGAAAAGGTGGGACAAATCTGAGTCGTTAGATCTTAGCCAGAAAAACCGGACAACCATTGGATCTGTTAAGAGATGCATGGGGGTTAAGCCCTCATGAACAGGAGGTTGAAAGTCCCAACGAGAGGCGTGGCCATTGGGATATCAACCTTCGTGAAATCGAGAGTCACGATGACATGATATCGGGAATTTTCATAGTGAAAATCCCAGAATCAATATGAGTTGTCCATCATAGGAGGACACGTGGGAAAGATCAGGAGCCCGTCGGTATTTTGGAGATCGAAGGGACAAGACGCTGAAGTATTCCAGCAGCGAAAACTTAGAAATCGCGAGAAGTGATCTGGACCATCCGTTAGTGGAGACACGTGGTGGAGATTGAGGTGTCGGGAGTTGGGATATCGGCATTCCCGTGGACAGGAGAACGGGTAATTCCACCTTGAAGACCCCAACAAGAATCTGGGTTGTCCGTCTGAGAGAGGACACGTGTCACATGATCGTTCATTCCGTAGATCCAGACACTAGACATCGGTATATCGGTAGTTGGGAAATCGGAGTTTTCAAGGTCGTGAAAGTCGGGACATCAGAAGTCTCAAAAATGTGAGGAATCAATCTGAGCCATCCATTCTTGGGACACGTGGTAGTGATTGAGCGATATCAGAAAAAAGTCGTGAAAGGAGAATCGTCAATCGGGAAATCACGAGTCGGGATATCGGGAATCCTATGGAAAAGAAGTCCTTGCAACTTGGAATCATGAAGTCCAGAACCCCGAAAAGGGGGAGAAAGCTCTGTGGTTGTGGGGCCTAGCTGATGTCAGGATGGACAATCGAGGATCGGGATATCGGGTATCCTGTGCACAAGGTGTTTATGCATTTTGGCATTGCGATGTTCGAAACCCCGAAGGGAGGTAAGGCTGTGGTCTTGTGAGATAGTGGTCACGTGGACCAAGAATCTAGCCAGAAGGGGCTAAGGGAGAAATATGTGGAGTTGGATCATCGGAGATCGGGAGATTGCAGGGATAGAGGTTCGTGACATCGAGGATCGCGAAATCCCGAATCCCGATAAGGAGATAAGACTGCGGTCTTACGAGGACTAGTCATATGGACTAGGGGCCATAGCTAGGAGGGCTAAGGCCAGAAGGGAGCGCATCAGTGAATCAGAGTTTGGGAGTTTGAGAGGAAAGGAACTCTTGACATCGAAAAAAAAGAAAACCCCGAAACCTGAAATTACATCGGGAGAGTTCATGGTTAAGTGCAGAAGAGTCGTGTGGGAAAATTTAAGGACCTGTGGATTGGGTTTTCATCTGAGATTCCAGCAGGGAATCGAATGAGCTAATTAGCCTGTGCTAAGCCTCGTAGGACTTCGAGGATTCTCATTATTGAGAAAAAAACAAAAAAGTTTGATTTAGGTAGTGGGTATGTGACACATGATTTGTACATATTTAGTGCAGGATTGATGCACTCGTTGATGGTACAGTTTGAGGTATAGGTTTTTTGCATGGTTGATGCACTTATTCATGGTATAGGTTGAGGTACAGGTTGGTGCATGGTTGATTCATTTGTTTATGGTACATCTTGATTACAGGTTGTTTGGTATAGGTTGGTGCATGATTGATGGACTTGTTTATGGTATGGGTTGATTACAGGTTGAGGTATAGGTTGATGCATGGTTTAGGTTATTGGTACAAGTTGTTTGGTGCAGGTTGATTGGTATAGGTTTACAAAAGTATATCTCACAGTGATAGTGTGAAAGTGGTCCATAATTATACTTCTACGTTAGGGCGGTTGGATGGGGCAAGGACAGGTGGTTGTAGCCACCTTCTGGTTGTAGTTGAATAACATAAGGGGTTGTAGCCTTCTTTTGGTTGTAGCGAGAGAATTGGGGAGTTGGAGCTTCCCTCAAGTTGTACCATGAGAATATAGGGGGTTGGAGCCTCCTTCCAGTTGCAGCGGAAAACAAATGAATTTGGTGCTTCCAATGTATGTAATTATTAAAGACATATAAGACAAAGCATTATGTGGTTTTCTCTCACTTTGGGTTTCCACATAAAAACACTAGTGTACTGTGTATGTGTATGCTTGCTCATTTGTTCATTGTTTATTTACTCTACAACTATTAGATGATAATGCTACATTGATATAACACTTTCATTTTGTGGTTAAAAAGGGTTATTTCTCATTATTGATTCACCCCCCTCTCAGTAATCCAACAATTGGTATCAGAGAAGGTTCCTTCATGAAACAGTTTAACCATTGGAGGGAGATCATTGATTATTCTGAGAATGGAGTACCATTGTTTAATGGTCACAATGGTTTAAAGTATGAGTTATGGAGTGAAAGGATGAAATTATTTTACAGGCACATGGGTATTATATTTGTCTATCATTTGTTACATGATATGATAGTTCAAAAAGGGCAAAGACTGCAGCCAGGAAGGAATTGAAGACGAATAACAAAATAGCAATGGATTTCATTTGGGAAGGATTACCGAATCTGGTAAGAGAAAAGGTTGGTAAATGTTCATCAGCCAAAGAACTTTGGGATAATTTACATGAAATATTTGACCCATCGCAGATTCAGAAAATTCCAAAGAAGATGCAGGTACATATCAAGAAGAAATATGTTCACCATGTCAAATAGATTCAAAAGATGAAGAGTACATAATCAACATAGGTATGTTTTTTTTCTTTAAATGTGAAAAATGCAGACATCTTGAAATATAATTCCATGAAGTAAATGAGATAGAAAAACTAATTGAAAAGGAAGACAATTATGAATAAGAATTGATTAGTACTTTAGATGAACTAAGAAAAGAAAGAGAATAAAACAAGTCACTCAAGAAAGAGTTGATGAAACAAAAGGAAAGTGTTCTCATTTTTGAAGAATCCCAACAGGTCATCGAGAACTTAAAAACTCATCTTGAAGAATCCAAAAAGATCGAAGATAATATTGAATATCAAAAGCAGTATTTGGAAGCCACCATAGCAGCACAAAAGGAAGAAGCATAAATGAGAGATAATATATTGACATATCATATTAAGGAAAGAACTAAAAATCTAAACCATCTTGAGGCAGAGTTTGGTCAGGAAGAGAAAGGACTTGAAGAAGAAATAATCACATTAAAAATCCATCTTGAAGAAGAGAAACGAACAAAAGAAGTCAGGAAATCTTAGATAATAAAGAAAGAAGATAGAAGAAGTCATGAAGTCTAAGATAATAAAGAAACAAGAAAAGGTTGAGAAGCTTGAAGAAGAAGTTGTCACATTGAGAAGTAAAATCGTCAATCTCAAAAATAGCATTGAAGAGATAGAAACATCCACATCAGTTACAAAGTATGAAGAGAAGCACTCTAGGTCACTAGAAAAGAAGAATGAAGAAAATAGAAAGATTTATGCAGAAGTACTCAAAGGAAGGAATCACGGTCAACCAAAATCTAAGAAAACTATTGAAGATACATCTTCAATAAGACCATACATATTAAAGCCACAAAGAAGGTTCAATCATGATCATGATCAGCCAAGGCAAAAATTCAGAAGGACTACACCACAAAGAAGATCATTTACTCCTAGGTATGCAAATTTATTTTATGGTCATTGTTTTTATTGTACTAATTTTGGACATAAGGTTGCATATTGCAGGGATTATAAAATAAATGTTCAAGAAATAAGTTCCTATGTTGCCCCATGTAACATTGAATGTTACAAATGTCATAACTATGGACACATAGCTAGTTATTATAGAAGCATGATCAATACTTCCATGAAAGAGAACACATATATCATATATAAGAAAGTATGGATAAGAAAACATGAAGAACAAGTGAACAAAGAGTAGGTACCAGAGATCGCAAGATTGGAAATAAAACAAGATGAAGAAAATTCTACAGAGAAAAAGAAAAATGTCATATACAGAAAGGTTTGGAAAATAACTGAAAGAAAAGAAGGATAGGTAAATAAGGAACAGGTTTAAGAGATTTTAATTTTAGGCATTGTAGTGAAATATGAATCCACATACAGAAAGAAAGAAGTCATAGCTCAGAGAGATGATGAATCTACCAATGAAGATGATGATGAATACACATTAGAGAAGGAATTGTTCTGAGCCATCCAGCTTAGAGACTCCCAGGTAATATGGATATTAGATAGGGGGAGTCTATGTGATAGCTGTGACAGACCAAAGAACCGTCCTTCGAGAAGCTTGCAAAGTTTGAGAAGATAGATTCAGAGAAGTCAGATAGAATAAGTACAGTTTGATAGATTAATCAAGACTTCATGATAGTATAGTGATAAATAGGTCAACACTATGGACAGTTGCACAAGGAGAGTCTTAGATAGTATGGACATAGATGGATTCATAAGAACACTTAGTAGGTTTGGACAGATATATGGTAGTGGATGAGAGCATGGATTCATATAGTGGTTCAGAGACAAAGGAAAATTATAATAATGGATGATAATTACATAGGAAATGGCTCGAACAATGCTAATGGATTCCAATTTGACAGATATTTTTTGGACACATGCAGTGAATACAATAGTTCACATTCAAAATAGATTACTTCTCAGAAACAAAAATGACAAAAATACCTACGAACTATGGAAAGGAAGCACAAACAACAACCTCTAGATCAAGGTAACTCAAGGTAGTATTTTATTAATTGAAATTTATGTTGATGATATTTTTTTGGAAGTACTAATGACAGGTAAAGCCAGAAATTTGCAAAGGATATGCATAATGAATTTGAAATGTCATTAGTTGGAGAACTATCCTTCTTTTTGGTTCTTCGTATATGTCAAAGAAACCAAGGAATATTTATTTCTCAAACTAAGTGTATCAGTGAAATGCTAAAGAGGTTCGGAATGGAAGATTGCAAACTAGTTACCACACCTATGAAAACCAATTGCAAGTTGAGGAAAGATGATGATTCAAAGTCTACAGACCAGAGGAAATACAAGTCAATGATTGGTAGCTTACTATATGTGACAACATCCCGATCATATGTAATGCAGGAAGTTGGACAGGTGGAATGATTTCAAGCAGCACCAATGGAATCACATGTATTAGCAGTAAAGAGGATTTTCAGATATCTCAAAGGAACATAAGAGTTTGGATTATGGTATCCAAAAGGAAAGGATCTATTAGTTAATTCCTACACAGATTGAAAAGGTTTCATTGATGATCGATGAAGCACCAGTGGAGAAACGTTCTACTTGGGTGAGTGTTTAGTATCATGGATAAGAAACAAACAATCATCAATATCCTTATCTACAGTCGAGGAAGAGTATATTGTAGCAGCAGGATGTTGTATGTAGGTTATATGGATGAAACAAACAATGACAAATATACATGTTGAGTATGATGATCCCATTCCACTCTATTGTGATAATACAAGTGCCATCAGTATCTTAAAGAACCCGGTGGTGCACTCCAAGATGAAGCACATTCCAATCAAGTATTGCTTTCTATAGGAACAGGTTGTAGAGAAGAACATTGGAGTTGAATATGTGGGAACAAAATAACAAGTGGCAGACATCTTTACAAAACCACTTCCATGGGAAGCCTTTGAGTATCTTCGCCAGAGACTAGGATTAATTTCTATGGGAGATTGTCAGACAATTGGCTTAGGTTGATGGATAGTTGGTATGGATTGTTGGTTTTCATTTATGGAAACCATTGGAGAGTGATATTCTATATTGATTTCAACCCTTAGTTATTGATGTCAACCCTTGGAGAAAGTCTGGTAGTGAATTCTGGTAGCACAAAGTATTGGGTATTGGACCCAAGTTTGTTTCATGTATAACAATATGAGTTTTAATCTATTTGAAGGTAATACTATTCTATATGGATAGTACATGTCATTAGATTTCCATTGGTGTGTGGAACGTCACATAACTCCTCATGGTTAAAGATTTATGGCCATGTGAAGTTGGAGAACCCTCATGAGTCATCTAGAAGCCCCAAAAGGTCAAAGTAGTCAAATTGGTTTAAGAGATTTTAGAAGGTAAATATGTTGGACCTTGACCAAGTTTTGAGGGATCTGGTCAAGTTTGACCTATTTTGGGACTTCGACAGCCTGTCGAAGGAGGAACACAAGACGAAGCGGAGATCACGGGATCTTGGACCCTTTTTGGGTCCTTTTTGCGTTGTTGGGATTATGTAACGAGCATGGGATGTCGGTCCATGGGTTTACCGATGTTTAGGCCTATTTTGTAATGTATAATAGATTTCTAGGCTATGTAAGAAAGGAGACAAATCTATGTGATGTAAGGCTGATAAGCCAATTGATAAGTGCAAGTATGATTTTTATATGCTTTGTGCATACTGGGAAAGACTTGCAAATCTAGGTGCAAGGTATTGTAACAAACGGTGAAGTGCTTTGTGCTATAACGCAAGGAAGGAGGATCTAGCGAGGTGCGCAGATCTCCTGTCCTAGACGAAGTAGGGTTTTGAGGCTCTGTGCTTGTAACCGATTGACTGAAGACAATAAAGAAGAATAGTTGGTGAATGTAGCTCCATGGTGGGGGTGAACCACGTAAACACTACATTGTTCCACTTTGTTCTTGTCTTAATGTGTTTATAACTTCTCTTGCTAAGTGCTTTGATAGAGATAGATAAATTTGTTGATGCTTTGTGCTAATAATGTGTAAGAATGTTAGATCTGACCTATATGAATGTTCTTAGTGCTTGATCTACTAGATATAACCTGCCTGTTTATGATAAAGTGCTTAAATACATCATATCTGAGTGAATGATGCGATGCTCTGTTCTATCTACATAGTAGTATTGGTTGAATATTGATGAACTGTTAATGCTAAGTGCTTTGTTAAGTATTATAATCACATATATGTGTCCCAGCTAAGGTTGCAGACACTTGAGTCCTGCAACAACCCCTGCCTCTACCTCAGGTGAGACTTCATCTTCTTCACAGGTGTTGTCGGAAGGGTCAGTAGTTAGGGTTTTGTTGGTGAATTTTTATAGCGTTAAACCTTGGGTCTACCCCTATGATAACAGATGGTTCCATTGCCGGGACTGAAACTGTGATTGTTGGGAACTAAAGAAAAGTTTTGTGCATAGATCTACTGTTGAACTGTGTAGTATCGGACCTGAAACTGTGATTGTTGGAAACTGAAGAATTTTTTTATGCGTAGATATACTGTTGAAGTGTGCAGTATCAAACTTGAAGCTCTGATTATTGGGAACTAAGAAAGAATAAGCTTTGTGCAGAGATTCGACTTGATATTGTGAAAGCTTTGTGCATAGATATGTTTCCCTAGTGTGTAGCATTCTACTTGACCTGAGGATATCTGTGCCAAGGAAAGAGGTTGGATCTGAAGAAAAAAGGTCATATCTGTAAGCTATATGCTCTGATAAAGGTAAGAATAGTGAAAAGTTCTAGATCTAGAAGCTTTGTGCTCTGAAAAAGTAAGATAATTGGAAAATTTTGTTTCTAAAGTATGGATCTAGGTGTGTTTGATAGATTTTTTCATAGCTTAAAAACTAAGGCACTAATAGATGAAATAAGGTTTGATATGAGTAGATCTGATAACAATAGTGAAAGATATGTTATACCTATGCATAGAAAGAATGTTTGGACTAAAAAATGGATGTACGATCCTAGAAAGAATTTTTTACAGGTTAGATCCTATGAGCCTAGTGCACAATATAGGAAAGGTTGGGGATCACTTAAATGAAAGAGAGGATTAACCCTCTATTACAATTGTAGAAAACTAGGACATCTTGCTAAGGAATGCCCTGGGAAAATACCTAGTTGTATTTGTTGTAAAGCTATGGACCATGAAGTGTTGGATTTCCCTAGAATGATTGCTAAGATGGAAGGAATGAATCTGAATCAAGAAAACCCTAAGGAAGATCTAGATATAACAGAACCTCAGAAAGAATCAGAGAAAGTATTGTTACAAATGAAAGAAACCCTGAATGACCACTGACATGTCAAATTATTAGAGATCTTCAAGGAAAAAGAATGCATTGAAGAAAGAATAGGAGGCTTCAACATTGACTGTGTTCTAAATAAGGAAACATAGGTGAATATCATAACAGAGAGAACTTGGGAAGCTATAGGGAAGCCTGCTATGATCCATTCATTAGGAGGAATAGGGTTATTCAGAGGAAAGTTTATAAACCTATGTGGGAAGCTCACTCACATACCTATGAATGTTAATGGAGCTTCGACAAAAGAAGATTTTAAGATTATTAAATTTATCGAGGACAGCGCCCCATTTACCATGCTACTAGGAAAACCTTGGATTGACAGAGATCAAATTAGATGAAAGGAAGAAGAAGAAGTTTTGGAACAAAAGAAACAAGAGTTAAAAGATTTCATAACTAGAAGGATCACACACTTGATTGAAGAACAGGAGAACATATCGAATCTATTTAACATCAGAGACTCGAATATCAAAGTTGCAAGAATGCTAGAGGATCCAAAAAAGATTGAAGTACCTATCCCAGGAAAAGAAGAAGTATTATCCTAGAACCCTAGGGAAGAATCTCAATAGCGTGAAGTGACTAGGTCAAAAGAGGAAAAAAATCCGAATGGAAAAAGGAATACCGAAATGAAGCTCACTAGAAAGAAGGATAGAAAGTTAAGTAAGAAGAGAGCCAAGATCGATAAGTTGTAGAAGGCTCCAGAGAGAACCTCACAGAATGAAAATTTGCAAAATTGGAGCTTCTCTAGGATATCAGAATAGTGACACATGGAACTTCACCATGACGAAGCGATATAGTCGTTGGGGACATTATAACCATTAGATCAATGCTTCGAATGGATAGAAAGCCATTTATGGCCAGCCAACTCGCTATTTATGGGACCGTGCCATAATGGATAGAACCAAGTTAATGAAGGTCCCATACCCATTGCAAGTGACCTGTTGTCGAGTTACCTATTTATCCCACCACACCATGCACCAAGAACACTTTTTCCAATTGAGAATTTGAGCCCGCAGATTAAGTTGAGTTTATACAGTGATCATCATGCTTCTGCTCTCTATCTCGTTACTATGTCTAAGTTTTTATCACTTTGTAAATTCCCATAGGTTGTCGTGATGAAGAAGAAATTTACCAGAGGTAACTTTATCCAACCACTTTGAAACTGGGATATAGCCCTTCCAGTTTCAGAGAGGGATCTCTATGTAAGATTTGACTTTGTTTTAGGTTTTAGATATTAGGCTAGTTAAATAAATGAGAATGTATTATTTTTTTTGTAAAAATGTCTAAAATATGATTTATGCATCCATTGGGATATGGATTCCATTTTATAAGGTTTGAGACCAGAGAACAAATTTTATAAGGGGTTTTCACAGGGCAGGATAATGCAACTGTTGGATCCTTTAGAGTTAAAATGATGGATAGAAGAAAAGATGAGATAATCAATTATAAAAAAGAATCATTTAAGAATTTCTTAATCATAACATCATAAGACAAACACTTAGATATTTAAAAGCCAAAAACAGAGTATACATGGATAAATTCTACAACTTTAACTTCTTTTAAATGATCAGATATAGAAAACATAGATGATAGCAAAGAAAGAAAAACCATTCAAGGAATAGGAGTAAACATCACCAACAATTGACACGGGGGAATCCTGTGAAACTTTCTTTTTATTACTGGTAGGTCTCTGTGAAGAATTACAGTGCTTACAACTTGCTTGGGCGTAAAAATCAACCTTGAGTAATTTGAAAATTGAAGTATATATAGAAAATATTACAATCGATCCTGTCATTAATGATCAAGACATGGAAAAATCTCATGCTAACTAACTAGATAACAAAATACAAAATTGTAGGAATTGTTTATGATCTGTCGAATTCTCCATGTTGATTTTGGGGTGAAGTTGTTGGCGAGTCATCAACTTGAATTTGATTGTTCTGCATGTTGACTTGTAAATCCACCTCATCTTTTACTCGATCAATTCACACAACTCTTCCCATATTTGATGATTGGGGATGGTGACTTTTAGTAGCCTGTGGTATATTTCATCCATCTTGGTATATTTGGCAAAAGTCGGCTTGGTGATAAAAATGTACTTGATTTCATGTTGGATATTGAGATCCAACTGTAGAACTTCTAGGAATTCCTTGCCTATGATGATTCCCTGTATCCCTGAGAATTTAGAGTTGTCCTTTGCCACCATGGAAATATTTTGCTTGTAGTCTGAAAGTGTCATCAACTTGTCATTTAGAACCAGTAAACTAGGAAGACCTTTCTTCTATAAGGCATCGATCTTGATGAAGAAACTCTGAACTCTCAAATCCATGAATTGGTCTTTCTCCTCCATTTGCAACATCAGCCCTGTTTTGTTCAGAACTCTCTTGATCTCGAGGATAGTCTCCTTCCTATCCTCAATCTTCAGGTTTTCCAGCTCTTCTTTCATTTTTCAATTGAGAAACTTGATGATTTCATTTGCATCTGTTGGCATTTCTCCCATCTCTCCCTTGATCCTTTCGATGGCCTGCTTGCTCCTTAACATCAATTCATGTTGCTCGAACATGATTTGCACCATGGGCCAGATTTCATTTATGGATTTTGAGATATCCATACAAATGTTCTCTTTGGATTTTTCCAGTGTTTTTCCCACAACTGTCTGCTTCTGCAGCTATTGAATCCCCTGCTTCAGTTTTTCTAATGTGTGTCTCTCTGTATTGTAACTGGCTTGGAAAAAATATTCTAGCTTCTAGAAATTCTCTATCTCCTATTCCAATCTTTTGATTTATGTGCCTTGTAAAGTCATGTTCTCCATTGATGTTGCTAAAGCTTTAGATGTCCATGGAGCTATCACTGGGACAACTGATTAAAGTTCTGCAATGGTGGTTGTTGATGATGTTGTTGTGCTAACTCATGTGAGGGGAACTGCACTAAATGGGATGAATTCCATAGGTGTTTCCTATTCCTTCTCCTTTACTAGCCTTTCCAGCTCCGATTCCATCTCTTTTATTTGTGCATTTTGTTCCATGATCAACTTTAGCATCTCCTCCTTCTCACCTTCTGTCTGAGCCATCTCTTTGGCCTGTGAGTCTTCTATAGCTGGTAGTTTTAGTTGCTTCCTCAAAGATGCTATGTTGGCATTCTTTTTCTTGAGCATATCCTCAGCTGCTTTCACATTTGAGGGGTCATACCCAATTTTGAGCACCGATTCTTCTAAAGACTTAATCCTTTTATCCTTTGAAAAATATGACACCTTCTCTAATTTTAATTGAGTTTGAACATTGCTCAGAGAAACCTATAATTTTGCATCAATTGAGGAAGCATTGGCCAATGTTGAGAAAACCATTTCTGCAGTTTGTCTGTGGAGATCCATATGATAAGCTAGATGTATAGCTTTAGCATCAAATTCAAGTTTTGTTATTTTGTAGTCGGTGATTTCCTTTGGGTGAGGTACTTGTGCCTACCTTAATGACATGTACATTCTCCCCTTCTCTGTGTCAAAAGTAGAGAGAAGCCTATGCTTTGTTGTTGATGTTTGTTTCCATAATTCAACATAAGTTCTTCTGTCCAGCCTCTCATTTTTCTTCTTGATCATATCGTATTTCTCAAAAATACTCAACGTTGCATCCCCTTGAGTTGGCTGGTTGATCAGTGAGGTGTCAGTCTTTTTCTCAGATGAAGAATTAGACATGATCTATTGGCTACTTGAGACAAGAGTCGAATGATCCTATTGCATATCTGTAGTGGACTGGGTTTCTTCTTCGCCAGACCTGTCAGTTGTATGACTAGTTTTTGGCCTTTTCTTGTATACCTGGAAATCCTTAACTGAGACTTCAGTGATTTAAGGTGAGGTATCCTTTCTGGGTATTTTCTCCTTTGGGACCTGTGAAGTAGTGGTTTGTGAGATGATGGTTGAATGAGATTGATGTTATTCTTCTTTCACAGTGTTCGCCTCCCACTCTGATTGGTTCATAAACTTCTCATGGTTTGGGCACATGAGCGTATGGGGAACTTTTATTCCTGAATCTCATTTCTGCAATAACCCCACACGGATCATAGTGCCAAGGGAAACTGATGTCAAATTTCATTTCTTTGAGTAGTTTGTTTGCCTCTTCCTCAGCAGCCCGACTATTACAAATAAAGGATCCTATCTGTCCTTTAATTCTCAGCTGTTGTTTCTTCTTCAACGATACAAAATGTATATCATCTGGATTGATCATTTGGCTAATGTAGTCCAAGGCGAATATTCTAACAGGAAAGTATTTGGGTAGCTTATAGGGAGCTAACTCACATCCATATATTTTGATCTCCGTGTGATTATGATACATATACCAGTCTCCCATCCTGGTGAGGTCTAAGAGGTGTATAATTCTTTGGATCTCTTCATTTATCCTCTGCTCTTGCCTACCACTACGCATACTTACCACTGGGTGGTAAAAATGCTCTATGAATTTCTTGAAACTGAACTCTGTTGAGTTCCTTCTCAGTAATGAATTCCAAGAGGTGACATGCTGTGACTTTTCATCCTGGTCCAACTTTTGCATGGAGAAAAGGAACTTATCTACTTGATAGAACATGAACATGTACGCCAGTATTGAGGAGTACCAAAACATTCCTTCTGTGGGAAATTTGAACAACCAATCATGAATGTTGTCAGCCAGGAAAACACTACAGTCAAACTTCACTGTGGGGCTTCCCTCTATGGAAAATATAGACAGGTAACCCAAGATCGGCTCATCTACCCATTCGTTTGAGTAGTATCCATGTAGGCTGCAGAGGGAAGAAATGATTTGATTTCCTTTTACTGAGAAAATCGATGATTGATAGGGGGGATTGGTTTTGGGTATTGGGGTGTTCTCAGGGAGGAATAGTTCGAAGGTTTGTGCTCTCTGCAGAAAAGACAACTTATGATACATGTCAGTTAGGACCTCAAAAGTTAAAGGAGAGAAGGCTTCGGCTCTAGTTATTTGCAACATCTGGTCAATGGATTTTGATGTGATAGAGAACAGGCTCTCTCCAGAGGATGACATAATAGTTCTTTGTTCAGGAAGGTAATGTTCTTGGCACTTGAGAGAGAATTCAGGGAAATGGTGAATCTGGGGAAACATGTAAAGTGGGAGATTGAACTCCCAGAGTCCAATCTCATCACTTTGGTCTAGGAAAATGTCTCTGAGCCATGAATATAGCTCAGTGAAATCAAAATCACATCTTGTCTCGGATATGAGGTAGTCATTTTCGGCTAGAGGGATCCGATCGATATCGATGGGAGGTGGTAAGAAAGAATTTTCCTCGATTTCTGACTGTTTGGACTCTGGCGCCATCACTTCAATAGGTACCTTCAATTTGAAACAAAAATGTTAGTGGGTAAGGGCTATGGCTAGGTGACTAACTGAAATGGTGAGGAAAATAAGCTTCTGGTGCGCGGAGAGTGTGAGAAGTGAGAAAATCGTGGAGGAACAGGATTAGACTTGGCCAAATGGGTATCCGTTGGGTGCAGGGGATAGGTCAACAAGCTAATGGATATGTTAGTCTATATTAATTTGCCAACAGATATCTGGGAATGAGATGACAGGCCAGTGACACTTTAAGGGTGTGTGAGGGTGACATGGAGGGTAATGAGTGGGGGAAAATGACATGTGGTGGGTGAATGGTGGATGAGGTACACTGACAAAGTAATGGGATATGACCAGTGATAAGTGGTAGTGGAATGTGACATCATGAGACAACGAGGAAGTGGAGTGTGATGTGATGAGGTGGAGGCGGTATATCAAATCTGGTATGGCATTATATCAAAGGGGGGATAAGCAGTAACCATTTTAGAGTTATGGGGGTCCGACATCATGGATTTGTGCCACATTAGGATGGGGCCCACCTGGGAATACCACCATATCGGACCCCCCCCACCATTAAAGATAGAATGGTTGGGGGGGTCTGGAATTTCTTATCAGCCGTAGATATATGTGCCACTAGATCAACCGTAGATCTATGTCTCCATATTGGACCCCCACCCACCATCAAATATAGAATGGTCAGGGGGGGTCCAGAATTTCTTGTTAGTCATAGATCTATGTGCCATTAGATCAACTGTAGATCTATGCACACTCTTTAATTTCTAGGCATGAATCAAAATGTGCAGCTAAAACTTAGGATAGTGTTCCTTTGTGGGTTTTTTGCACTACTTCCCCTGCATTTTGTCGCCATGGGGTTAGGAAACACACTTCAAACATCAAAATCATGAATTTTCATCGAACATCATACATGTTTTATTGAAGTAAAAACTGGTTGTCCTATCCTATCTACCTACACATTTAGCCCAGATTAGACTGTTGGGCTAAGAAATTCCTCTACCCTGGGGTTATTTGACCAAGTTTAAATAGTTTGATCAAATTTAGTCACTAACTAGCCTATCTACTTAGCTAAGATTAAAGAGTTTAGCCAAGTCTTATTCAGTAAGCCTATCAACATAAATTCAAAAAGACTTAACCATGATTAAACTGTATGGATGAGTCATCATTATTTCATGGGGCCATATCATTTTATTTTATGCCCTCTTTTATTCTTTTCTTTTTCTTTCTTTTCATTTTTTTCTTTTTCTTTCTTTCTTCTTTCTTTTTCTTTTCTTTCTTTTTCAAAATAATTTGCAAAAATGAAATATTATTTACAGGAAAACTACATCAAGAGTAAAAAATTCCAGTCACCGGTTGATCTTATGAAATATAGGGTTCTAACAGTGGCTCCACCTGGGGAGGGTGCTCTCCTTGCGAGGTGCCAAGAACCTTCTTCCTGATGTCTGTGAATATTTTCTCCGTAGCTTATTTCTGCTATCTATTTTGTTTTTATTTTGAGAATTAGGTGGCACTAGTCAGTGGCTTAGGGCCTTCTCTATGGGATTCAACCATCTGATCAATATCACCCACACACAAACTAAATGTAAAAACAATAAATGGTATGTACAATGGAAATTGATTGATGATATCTCTATTGGGGTGGAAAATAATTCTTCAACATCCCAGCATTTACAGGTCCACCTGGCAGGTCTGTTCCATCACTGTTTTTGAGCAAAAATGCATTATTTCCTTTAAATGCCTGAATGGTTTAAGGGCATTTCCATAAAATATCAAATTTTATGTGTTTACCCTTATCTTCATTTCTGGAATCCCATTTCAAAACCAAGTCGCCTAACTCAAAATCATCTTATTTATTCCTTCTGCAAAAATATTTTTGATGTTCTCCTGGATGACCTGAGTCTTGTTGTATACCTCTTCTCTACACTGCATTAAATGAATCATTTGATTTATTCTCCCTTGGAAATCATTTGGCTCTACTTGCGCTTCCTGCAATAGTTTCATGACATGGACTCCTAAGGAAAGGGGAAAAACTGATTCAGTACCATACACCAATTGGTATGGAGACATGCCAATTGATCTTTTGGTACTTATTTTGTTAGCCCAGAGCGCGAAAACCAACTTATTATGCCATGATTTCTTATTTTCTTGTAGTGTTTTCCTAAGGATGTTCACCATACATTTGTTTGAGGACTCATCCAACCCATTTCCTTGAGGATAATAAGTTGTTGAGTGTCCCAAAGTAAGGTGGTATTGGTTGCAAAATTCTATGAATTTTTTGGATCTGAAAGCCGCTACATTGTCAGCTATAATTTTTTGGGGAATCCAAAATGAGACAATATATTAGCTTCTAAAATTTTGATGACAACTGAGTCAGTAGCTTTCCTACATGGCACAGCCTCGATCCACTCTGTGAATTAGTTCATGGCTGTGAGGATCCACTTATGTTGGCCCGAGGAAGATGGATGTATTTCTCCAATATATTCTAAACCCCATTGTTGGAAAGGGGATTCAACTATGATGGGTTTCATAGGGAGAGGAAATAGTTTCCTTTTACCTTGAAAAACCTGGCATTCATGACAAGAAGTAACTTTATGATGAACATCAACAAACAATGCAGGCCAATAAAAACCATCTCTCATAATCTTGTTAGTTGTGGTCTTCCAACTCAGATACCCACCATAGTCTCCAGCATGGAAATCCTGCAAAACTTTGTCAGCTTCATCTTTTAACAAGCAATTAATCAAGATACCACCAAGATCTTTCCAATAAAGATTACCTTTTAGAATACATAATTTTAGTCCTTTCAGTTTGATAAATCTGGCTTTGGTCTTAGTCAAACCAGGAGGAGCTTGTAAGTTATGAAGTACAAAAATGAGGCATGCGTACCAAGGAGAGTTTACGAATACCTCTTTTATATTTGGAGTCTCCTCCTCTTCCTGCTCATCACCTGTAGCCAGAAAATTAATGTCTAGAGCATGGAAATTGGATTCATCCATTAGCTTGGCCAAAACCTAACCTTTGATCATTTTAGTGGGTTTTATTTCGATGTCGTATTCCAGAATAATCGCAATCCATTTTCCTCTCTTACCATCTGGATTATCCTGGGTTAGGATATCCTTTACCACTACATTTGGAACATATGAAATTGTGTGAGAATGAAGAATATAGACTCTGAAATCCTTTATGGCCTTTACCAGGGCAAAGGCTTGTTTTTCCATTATGTTATAGTTTAACGCAACATATCTCAAAGATTTGCTAAAAAATGCTATGGGTTGTTCATACCCTTCACTTTTTTTCTGCAATAGTACTGTTGTGATGGTGTGCTCAGAAGAAAAAGAGATGTTATCACTAAAATTTCGTCCGCAAATGGTTACAAAAATTCAGCATCGTCAAACAGTTATGAAGTCATCCATGGACCTGAATTAACACAAAAGCATTCAAAAAGGGTCAAAACTATACAAATAGTGAAAAAATTGAAGGACTCTATGAAGACACTAGGCGCACATGCACATGCGTGAAACAGAAATGCAAGATTCATGCACATGTGCACGATGCGTGAATGTTGTCGCAAAAAGCCGCGCACCTGAGAAACGACGCATTTATGAGAGTGGTCGGCCTCCCACCCACTTCTGGTTCAACTTCCAAGTTGATTTGACACTCAAATCTAGACTGGATTCGACTGGGTGGCTGGTCAAAGACCTAGAAATGCCCTAATTAGCCTCTTTACACACTACAAACTAGTTGCACAATAACCCAAAGGAATGCTATAAAAAGGCCATGGATACACTTCAGTTTTCAAGGAATTCAAAGAAAAGTTATGTTGCCATTATTCTCTTGAGGACTCTTCTATCCTTGCCAAGAGTATACTTGCATCATTGCATTGGGCAATCCATCTCACCCCTTGAGTGGATTAGCAAAGAATTCTTTCACCATTTTCGTTTTTATTTTCAAAGTTGTAAGAAGAGCTTATTTGTGGGGGTCCAAGAGCCCTCCCTTGGAGGAAGAAGGGAATCATAGTCCCCTTGCT
>JASDQU010689821.1:40083-53813 GCA_032191745.1 Picea mariana
TTGCCCATGTGGAAAAAATCCACTTATCCACATATATGCTTCTTTTTCAAACCACTTTATGTATGATGCACTTCTTACTACATTTTGATTTGGATATATATATTGTGTAAAAGTTCAAATTTTGCAAAAAAATGCTCTTGTTTCTTTATTACTCTCACCACCATTTGCAAACATTCACTCAGCTAGTTGGACATCATAGGGGACCCACAGAATCCTTGTCATTCTCGACACTTGATAAACCTCCCTCCTATCTTAGGGGGAGTGTCTGGTCTTTCCCACTCATCGACACCACCTTTACACACTCCTGTGAGTGATACTATTTTAGCATCAGCTTTGTTTGGTTCCACATTACTTGGTTCCACTTCCCAAGTCCCATCGTCCACTCGCTCTCCTTTACACGGAAGTGGAGGACCAACTTCCTCTCAAGGCGGAAGTACCAACCCACCTAGCCCCCCTCAAGGGTCATGTTCACAACACACTTACACCATGGCTGGAGCTAATCCTCCCCCCCCACTACNTGACCCTGCCAACCACGTCATGACTTTTCACCTATGGTGCTCTTCCAATAGCATTATGGATGATTCCATCAGACTACGATTATTTTAATGCACACTCATTGGCCCATCGGCCAAATGGTATATAGATGAAAAATCAGGGTCCCATGCAACTTTGGAGTTCTTGGCCAAAGCATTTTTGACCTTCTTCCAATTACCAATCTTCCATGACAATGGTCTGGAACTAATCTCTAATTTCAAACAAACCTCAGCCACACATATCGCTAATCACATTCATTAGTGGCGTAGGGGACGTAGCCTGTGCAAAGAAGAAACCACCAAACAATAGTGTCTTGACTGGTTTCTTAGATCACTTGTCTCTCTTTTCGATAACGATGTATCTTCCACCTTCCCTCAATCAGAAGAGGAAGCCATCAGTAAGGCTCAAAAATACGACCTCATCTATGCACAGTAAGGGTACTTATACACTGTACTTCCTGATCTCCCAAAACCTATGTTGTTTGGCCAAGACAAACCTGGGATTCCTCACTCAGCAGACAGACTAATTGGTAATACCACTCACCACGGTCCACAACCCCAACAACCACCAATGTATGGAACAACTCAATACCCGTCGACATACAGGGGCACTTCTTATTTCCCCCCACCCCTTTATCAACAACCATCATGGATAATTTTAGGGGCTAAATTTCGCTCATGGGCTAATTTTCCATGGTTTTTCCAAAAATGAGATTCGCTATTTTAAAAATGATTTGCCCAAATTCTATAGGATAAAATTATTTTACCTTAAAAATCACCAAAAGTTTATAAAAACTATATATAATCCTTATAAATTTGAATATTTTTACAAAAATATCACCAAACATTTATAGTTGGCATATGAAGGATTAGTAAGATTCACCAAGGTTTCTACATTTTAAAACAAATTTCCATCCTTAAAATCATCCCTGACAACCATACCCTGTTGCTATGCCTCCACCCATCAGTGGGCCACCGCCGGCACCTCCCATACACCCACCTATTCAAACAAGTTCTGGTACCCTCTCTACCTCATCTTATAGTACTAGCGAAAACACCACACCTTCCTATGTACCTTATGGATCATTACCCGCACAGAATCCATACTTTCCATTTCCTGGTCCACCCACAACCCATGGCTCCCCAAAATCCTCATGCTAGGGTGAATTTTGTTCAACCCTTTCCCGTTCAGCAATATCAAAATTTCGAACAGCTGAATACGACAAATCTGACCCATCTATCAAACAATGCCAAAAAGAAAGGACGCAATAGGAACAACAACAACCCAGGTCAAGGCGGGAATCAACCCCAGCAGAACCAACCTACTCGGGGCAACCAGAACTAAGGGAATCAGAACCCCCAGGGGGGCAATAATAATAGGTGTTAAGGGAGAAATAATAAAACTGTTAAAACCAACTTTCGTTGTGCCCTTTGCGGTGATTTCGGTCATTACACTCATCATTGCCCCCAAATTGTTGATTTCAAACAGTTGAAAGACTCAGGCAGTCTACCCCATCCTCCAGCACCGCCTTCCCATCAGCAAGCCCCACAACAATACGTGCAACAACCCCCCCCTGCCGTACTGCAGAATCCCATTCCACACCAAGGTGTGATAAACACCCAACAGGACACGGAGCAGCCCCCACCTCAGGTGGGACAGTACCTTAATCCAAACAATTCAGCAGATTGCACGATCCTCCTCACTAGTGAGGAAGAAATCCTTCTGCAAACACATAACCGTCAGTATCATGCACCCATTGAGTCTCCTCCCATCCCTCCAGAGACAAACCCTGCACCGATGAGACCCCCGTTGGTGATCCCTCGCCCTAACACAGAGCCACCTCTTTGCATCCCTCGCATCCCATTACACAGGAATGTCCACAACCCACAGGCTAGGGCTACTCATAATTATAGTTTGGTTGATGAATTAGCACAATCCCCAGCTGCCATGTCAGTCTTAGAAGTCCTTCAGACTTGTCCCACTCAGTGGAAATCATTACTTTATTCCTTGGGGGCAGTCGACCCCGTAGATACTCGACTCATTACCTTCGATCTCGATAGCGGAGAACCCCGCCTTCCCACCTTGATCGCTTTTCAAAACCCAGTAAAAATATGGAACATCACATTTCATCGGTGTATCATCGATGAAGGTGCATCTACATGCATCATGTCCAAATATGTATGGCAGAAACTTGGTTCCCCGAACTCATACCCTCTGCCATTACCTTACGAGCTTGTGATGGATGACCATCCTCTCCTGAAGGGCTCTTACAAAATGTCCCCGTAGAACTTGGGGGCAATACTATTCTCATCGACATTGAATTTATCAACACCCCACTCGATTATAATATCTTGTTCGGTCGTAGCTACATGTACGCTATGAAGGTAGTTTCCTCGTCTGTCTTTCGAACAATGATGTTCCCCCACAACGACAAGATCGTTACGATTGACCAAGTCTCACATTACGAGCCTAACCCATCTTCCAACATCAATAATATTCTTCCTCTCATTCACACGAGTCATGACGCATACCCACTCATCGAGATGGGTCTCGAAATTTTCAAAGATCCATCATTGTTAGGAACTTCCCATGGAGCACCACTGCTCCTTCATCCTTCCAATCAAGTATGCATCGTCTCATCTAATGGAACTAACACAGAGGATACCCTTCCTCCTAGGGAGGCTTCTATCATATCTGACGTCCCACTAGTTGCAGAACTTCCCCCTCACGAGCCTCCTGCGAACTCGTTGACCCCACCAGTCCATGATTTCACTTCTCCCCAAGGACATATCCCAGTTTGGGAGATAGTTCCCCAAGCCATCACTCGAATCCCCTTCTTTTACCCTCCACCTAGAATTGAAGCTTTCCAGGTATCCGCAACTCTTACCCTCCCTAATATGGTGTTAGCAATTCCAGTTTGGTATTTACATCCACCCGAGATGGTCCCTCGACCATCTCTTCCCTCCCAAATGGAAGGAATCCCAATGACGATTCCCATACTTACTTCCACCATACCCTCTACACCCCACCTCACTACCCCCCCTGCCACAGCTGGGGGTAGGAGAAAGAAGAAGAAGCCCACAAATCCACTTCCTCCGCTCATCCAACCTCCTTGTGCACTATGTGAGAAAGATGGACACCAAACCAACAACTGCCCATCTCTACCAGAGTTAGGGAATTTGATTTCACTCAATCAAACTCCCTCAACACTTTCCACTATAGCCAGTACTGCCGCTACCACCCCCCATTCAAGTAGTAAAGGGTTGTTGTTGCGCCTATTTCACCACCTTAGTGAGCAAAATAGAGGTGCTTTCAAGCTCAGTTGGGTTTGCTGAGCAGGACAGCTGCAAGGAAAAGGGTTATAAAAAGAAATATAAAACAACAACTAAGAAATAAAATAAGAAATAAAACAACAACTAAATTTATAAACATAGGGACATAAAGACAAAAAGAACAATGCGACCCATGTCACCAATGATAAGGCTGATATTAGTGAAAGAAAACACCGAGAAGCAAGGGGACTATGAGTCCCTTCTTCCTCCAAGGGAGGGCTCTTGGACCCCCACAAGTAAGCTCTTCTTACAACTTTGAAAATGGAAATGAAAATGGTGAAAGAATTCTTTGCTAATCCACTCAAGGGGTGAGATAGATTTCCCAATGCAATGATGCAAGTATACTCTTGGCAAGGATAGAAGAGTCCTCAAGAGAATAATGGCAGCATAACTTTGCTTTGAATTCCTTGAAAACTGAAGTGTATCCATGGCCTTTTTATAGCATTCCTTTGGGTTATTGTGCAACTAGTTTGTAGTGTGTAAAGAGGCTAATTAGGGAATTTCTAGGTCTTTGACCAACCACCCAGTCGAATACAGTCTAGATTTGAGTGTCAAATCAACTTGGAAGCTGAACCAGAAGTGGGTGGGAGGCCGACCACTCTCATAAATGCGTCATTTCTCAAGTGCGCGGCTTTTTGCGATAACAGTCGTGCATCGTGCGCATGTGCGTGAATCTTGCATTTTTGTTTCGTGCATGTGCACATGTGCCCAGTGTCTTCATAGAGCCCTTCAATATTTTCACTATTTGTATAGTTTTTGACCCTTTATGAATAATTTTGTGTTAATTCAGGTCCATGGATGACTTCATAACTGTTTGACGATGCTGAATTCTTGTAACCATTTGCAGATGAAATTTTAGTGATAACAGATGCCCCCTGATGGATGAGGTTAGGAGCATACGGATAGCTGAAATCCATCAATGTTTCTTCTATTGAGAGTGTTTTTGTAAGAGAGAGCAATAGTGGGATCATCCAGAGCGATCCGTTGGAGGGAAAAAGGAACCAGTAGAACCCAACCTTCCATGAGGTGTGTAAAAAAAATAAACTATGTACAAACGAGGCGGGCATGCCCTATGATCATGTCATGTAACTCTAAAAGAGGAATGATGTGTTGGTGTAGAAAAATGCAGCGCCCTCAGGGGTGTTCGTGATAAAGGCAGAAGATAATTCTGCAGATGAACATACTCTGAATAGTAGGCAGTGACAGTTGTAAGAAGTATCACGAATTCTGTAGGCATTGATAGCCCAGCCAAGTTGAGAGGTCTTCGGCAAGTAAAAGAACTAACTACAATAGTTGCAAAGTAAGACCCACCGTAACATGATAAAGTGTTGACGTTGAATGTTATGGGGGTCAATGACAACAATGAGCAATGGTGGTTCTCCCTGTGTCGTCTGAGATCTCTCATTGGATGGGTAATGAGAATCAAGATACTGTCGCCCTTCTGGAAAACTGTGCTGATGTTGACAAAAAGGGGGATGCGACTCCCATAAGCAAATGGCTTCGTGAAATATACTAGGTGAGGTTAGGAAGTGGAGGAGGTACATGGATGAATTCAAGATGTAGGAAGAGTCAAGACTGCCCTTGGTTGGAGTATATGTGAGATAAAAGTGGTCGCACTCGTTCAACGAGGTCGAGTGTGAGGGGGACAGTAAGACAGGGGATAAGTTGTGCCAGAGGCGGGAGAAAGTGAATAAACTCAGAGGAAAGAGATAAGTGGCCTGTGGGGTACTCTAAAGATATGGACGATGTTTCCAAGGGTAAATGATAAGTAGTTCCCCAACCAAGGGTGACATGGGCTGTGTTTTTCCAAAAAAAATGGAAGAAGGTCGCCAAAGGTGATGACGAAAAGGTAATGTAACTGCTGGAAACAAGGGCATTTGTACAATAAATAAAGAATAATTTTGGGATAAGTGTACAAATACAAAAACGGGTGCCCCAATGTGATATGGTTGGCCCAGGTAGGGAAAAAGTTGCTCGGAGAACTGATGGAGGGTGGGGGCCCCATGGGTGGGTTTCTGTATGAGGTAAGTGAAATGAAGGGAAATTTGCAGATGGGCAAACTGATTGTGGATGAAATGGAGGGTTCATGATACTGCGGAGGTGCAGTCCAAAAATAGAACCATGAAGAGATAATCTGGGAGTCCGTTTGGGAAAGGTAGCAAAATGAGGAGAAGGAGTATGTGGCTGATTCACGACATGATGTAAGACTATCGGGACTCCCATCCCTAAAGGGTTTTGAAAAACAACATGAGTGTCAAAAGCGCAAAAGGGTGCTATGAATGTGACAACTCATGTGGGTAAGAGTGCTACTGGGTGACAGTAACGAAGATGCAAATGGAGGTGTTGGTACTGCAGAGCCGAAAATGGGGATCCTAGAGGCAAATGTCAAAGGGTGTGACTAGAGATGTAAGTGAAATTCAGAGGGAATGACTACATGCTAGTGCTGAGTATATACCTGAAGGGGTTGTGTTGATGTATGATGACCAAGTACCTGCACACATGAAAACCAAATACCTGACGTGAACAATATCTAAAGAGAAATGAATATATGAACATGTATTTGATAATTTTGAATATGCGCATGCGTACTTGGTCAAGGTATGAAAAATAGCGTCCCAGGGGCTCAGGATGAAAAGAGGCCCAAGGAATGTCATGATGTAGATGATGGGATGTTGATCCCATGGCTGAAGATGAATCGAGAAATGGATGCCCGGAGCTCCCGGAATGGTGAGTGGAAGTTTGGAAAAAAGGCCTATATATAGATGTAGGGCCCATATTGCCACCTCATTTGTACTTGCTGCTATAGTGTCTGGACGAGAAGGATTCAGAGGAGATTTGGAGATTCTAGGAGGACGAGGCATGCGATCAAGGACCAATGAGCTTCAGGTTGGTGGTCTGATCATCCTGCATAGAATTAGGGTTTCATTTTTTGGGCCGGGGCTATACGGAGGGCCGTACAGAGGGTTTGATGAGTGTGGGCCCCACGTGCGCGGGAGATCTGGAAGTAGGCACGCACACATGCGCACCTACCCACCGGATAGGCGTGCATGGGGGCACTAGTAAGGGGGTAAGGAGCATGCATTATGTGTGCACCTATCAGCTGCACAACTACGCATGTGTGCGTGGCTGTGTATTGGATAGGCGCGCTCTAAAGCGTGCCTGTAAGTTGAGCAGGTGCGCATGCATGTGCGCTTGAAGGATGGATAGGTGTGCCTGAGAGCGCGCCTATGTAGTGAACAGGTGCGCATACGTGCATGCCTGTGGAGTGAACAGGCACGAACGTGTGCACGCCTGTGGGTTAAACAGCCACGCCTTGGAGGCAAGGTTGACAGATGTAAAACTTATCTTCTTGATGTTGTTGATGGTCCATGTGGCTGACTTAGGACTGTTTTATGTGGTTGCAGGTGAGCATTGTGCATGATGCCGATTGGTTGGTGAGAGCGGGATTGGTACCAGCTGCGAGATGTAGTGGCTATTGAGGAGCCAGGTGTACGTGCAACTTTGGCAGCCTGTGGGCTTCTGAAGTTCTTTGAGTGCCCATTGATACGAGTGCAAGAGTATCTCCTGTAGTTACTTATTCGGATGTGGAGTCCGGACCTGCATTGTTTCATAGTGTGGGGAGAGCAGATTGCCTTCACTGCGGTGGAGGACGTGTACTTTTTGACTGGGCTCTTATTTCGGGGAACGCCCCTACCGGCGGAGCCAGTGTTACTGAGGGATGTGCCACTAGCGACAGTTGGCCGGAGATACTATTCGGGGCCAAAATTTATGTCCGGCACTGTCGTGAGCATTGGGGCGATGAATGCCCTAGTGCATTGTTGTATAGCAGCGATGATTGTGAGAGTTTATGGGTCTCTGTCAATGCAGTGGATCAGTGGTTGTCAGCTAATTATGACGGAGAGAGTGTTGACTGGTGAGCATTTCGCCTGGGGGCTTACATTGCATGCTAGGATGATAGGGTAGCTGGACCACTGTCGGTCCATGGATACATGAGAGTTTGCCTTCGGGTCCATCCTAGT
Source organism: Picea mariana (assembly GCA_032191745.1). Lineage (NCBI taxonomy): Eukaryota > Viridiplantae > Streptophyta > Pinopsida > Pinales > Pinaceae > Picea > Picea mariana. The sequence goes on from JASDQU010689821.1 coordinate 47,969, forward strand.
GGCCTGGTTTCTGGAGAGGGTGCCTATGTTGAGCCCGAGGATTTTATTGGGTGCGCCTGGGGTGCTAGAGTCATGACTAAAGTGGTGGTCGACTATTTTTCTTTGCCATGGTGGTGGCGAGGGTGACCACTTCTTTACTGCTGAGGCGGCACAGGTGTGGCGACAGATGCTGCAGGTGTTATTACAATACCCCTATGTCGAGGTTGACTTCCGGGAGGATCTGGACATGGTGCTAACTCTAGGGGAGGTGTTTGACCATCAAGGTTTGTTGATGATGTTGATATATATGGTTTTTGTTTTATATAGCATGACATATGTATATGATATAGATGCTGATACTATCTGTTGCTTGTTTGTATGTGTAGATGTGGCACCTCGCGAGTGCGAAGTGGAGTTGCAGAGAGCGTCGACTCGTCAAGAGCTGGAGAGACCACCGTAGGGAGGGCCACGTGTTGGAGAGAGATGTCAGTGTGAGGAAATTGCAGCGTGACCAGCTGATCCAGAGAGAGCAGCGAGGAGATGCTAGTTTGATGACCCTGGTGTTGGGCCATCACATGCTCCTCCAGTGGATGACAGAGTATATTTTGAGGACATACGTCGTCGCCTGGAGGTGGTGTTACAGGGCGTGCCTGAGGGCATGTGGTCATGCATCTAGGATGATGGCATCCTGGAGCAGTGTGTGGGGATTCTACTGCCATGGCAGGCCATGGTACGACAGGCAGCAGTAGTTGGTGCTGCGATGACCGGACAACTACCTCCAGGGCAGGAGGGATTGGTAGGGGGTGGACAACCACTGCCTAAGGGAGGGGTAGGCGGTGGTGGGAAACCACCACCTGAGGGAGGTGTAGGTTGTGGTGCTCTAGAGGCACCTTGAGTGGTGCTCTATGTATTGAGGTATTGTTGTATATAGGCTGGTGAGCCCATTTTGTACCGAGGTGTTTCACTAGCTTGCGGATACTTGTATTTTTGTATGACACTATGGACCTTTCGATATATACATGAGTATACATTTTGAGATCTATGTGGTTTTTACATGTGTTTTGTTAATGTATTGATGATGTCTAATCTATATATATGCTATGACGGGTTGTTGATATGTTTATGTATGTGTAGAGGTAGCTTGATGTGATATATGCCAGTCTAACACAATATTATCTAGGTTATCTGTAATTTGATTCAATTGCCTTGGAATATGTGTAAATGTAATGGAATCAAAATGTCGAGATAAAAGTCTAACCAACAGGTGTTTGCGAAAGAGGCAAGGATTTCGTACGCGGTACACATTGTTGAGCTAGAGAACGACTAGTTGAGAGTCGAGAAAGATGCTAAGGTGACGAATACGATGATGTTGGGCATCGGCCAGGAGGCCAATGACGACAGTGTATTCGGCTTGGTTGTTGATCAATGAACCCAAACATATGCCGCTCGAATGGAGCATTTCATGTGAGGGGGTGTAGAGAGCCCAAGCGGCCGAAGTGAGATTTTGTGTCCAACGGCTGGCACCGTCAGCATAACCGATGTGGTAGGCCGGTAGAGGAAGCATCTGTCAATAGCACAAATAAGAGTTTAGACTTGAGGGAGGGAGAAAAAGATTAAAAACACTATAAAAGAAATAACCTAAAGTAGAATGACTACATTTAAGCATAAATTTCTTTTAAATACAACCCGTTGACAGGTTCTTTGAGAGAGAGGCCTTTGGGAGAGGCTAGGATGTATGTGCTTTTTGTGAGGAAATGTTGGATAATGTATGGTCCATCCCATAATGACTCAAATTTTCCATGGTAGAAGGTATCATGAGCAATATCATAAGCCAGGATGAGGTCGCCTTCATGAAATGAGTGAAGGTTGCAATGTCGATCAAAGGTAGCCTTTGATCATTTTTTAGCTGCCTCATTGTTCTATAATGAAGATCAACGATCTTCATCCAGAGACTCTAAGTTCAGAAAGCGCTGCTCCATTGGAGTAGTGTCGAGTAATAGCTTAATTGCGGTGCGTAGGGTGGGAATTTCACACTCGATGGGAAGAGTGGCCTCAACCCTATGGACTAGATGAAATGGTGTGAAGCCAGTAGCTGTTTTCATAGCCGTACGGTAAGCCCATAGCACGAAAAATAACATATGATGCCAATTGGTATTATGTTTATTAACCATGCGTTGTAACATGGTCTTGAGGACCTTGTTAACTACTTTGACCTATCCATTAGACTGAGGGTAATACGGTGAGGCAAACCATGAGAGAATCCTAACCGAGATGAGAGTTCGATGAAAATCTCATTCTCGAAGTGTTTCCCATGATCGGAAACAAGTTCGAGTGGTACTCAAAAGCGAGATATGATGTGGTTAAAGAAAAAATGCACTATAGTGTCAGTGGTGTTGTTGAAGGTGGGCATAGCTTCTGCCCATTTGGTGAAGTAATCGACTGTGACAACAATGTATTTGTGACCATTACTGGAGGGGGGAATTACAAGTCATGAAATCGATGCCCCATTTACAAAAAGGGCCGACAATGATGAATGGATGAATAAGAGCAGGTGGCGCTTGGGCTTTGTTGGCGTAAAGATGACACTGCTCACGTCATTTCACGGTGTGAATGCAATCATGAAATAAGGTAGGCCAAAAGTAACCTGCTCGGATAATCTTCTGAGCAGTGGATATTCCGGAAAGATGGCCCCCACATGCGCCACTGTGGCAGTCGTTCAAGACTCTATCGGCCTCGTCAATGGTCAAGCATTGACGAAGAATGGTGTCAAATCCTCGCCAGTATAGGATGTCTCTGATGAAGAGGTAGCGGGGGGCCTGATGGCAAATACGACAATGATCATCTCATGAAAGGTGGCTACCGAACTTTTGATTTCAGAGGTAGACGAGGAGCTCGTCGTACCAAGGATCATCCGAAGTGATGTAAAAGAGGTGTTCGTTGGGAAAGTCGGTATTGACAAGGGCACTGGTGGTGTCAGAGGGGAGGTCCATGACAAGTTCGGCGAGAACGAGGGATTTCTTGCTCTTGGGTGTTGAGAATTCAAGATCGTACTCCTGAAGGATAATGATCCATTGAGCAAATTTGTCGTTAATTTGCCAATGACTGAGCAAGTATTGCATAGGGTTGGAATCTACGATGACCTTAGTTGTGCGAAGCAGAATGGAGTGACACAGTTTCTAGACTATGAGGACGACTGCAAGAGCTAGTTTCTCTTTGTGTTTATACTTCAAGGGGGGCCCTGAGAGGTTTTTACTAACATAATAAATGACATGCTCATGATTGTCATCACCTAACTGAACGAGAACTCCTGCTACTGAAATAGCTGATGCTAATATGTATAGGATATAGTCGCGATTATAGTCAGGTGCATTGATTAAAGGGGCAATGGAGAGTGCCATTTTAAGATCATCAAATGACTATTGGGCATGGTCATCCCAATGAAATGGGATTTCGTGATGTAGTAAGCAAAGAAAACCATGGGCGCGAATGGCATAGTCTGGGAAAAATCATAGTAGAAAGTTATCCTTGCCTTGTAGGCTCTGAAGTTGACGTAAATTTCGGGGAGGTGGAATGTCGGTGATAGCTTGGACTTTGAGGGGGTCTACGGTAATACCGCTTTGAGAAATGATGAATCTGAGGAGGTGCCCCGCGGTGATGCAGAAAACGCACTTGAGAGGATTCAAGCAGATGTTGTACTAACAACACCGTTGGAAGATGATTCGTAAATCATCAAGATGTTGGGTGTGTTTCTTGGATCGAGCTCTGAGGTCATCCAAGTATGCAAGGATGATATGATCCAGATCATGAAAAATGTATGTCATAGCCCGTTGGAAAGTTGCGCCAGCATTCTTTAAGCCAAAAGGCATGACACGATATGCAAAAGTACCCTAAGGGGTAGTGAATGTGATTTTGTACTGATCGTCTAGGTGAATTTGAATTTGATTATAACTAGAGAACCCGTCCATGAAGGATAGAACCTCGTGGCCTACGCAGTCATCGATAATTTGATCGATGAAAGGCATTGGAAAGTAGTCTTTGGGACATGTGTGATTGAGATCACAAAATTCCATGCAGACACGGATAGTGCCCTATTTTTTGTTAATGGGTATAGGGTTGGAAACCCACGATGTATAGGTGATGGGGTAAATGAACCCGTCAGTGCGTAACTTGTCAATTTTCGCTTTGATGGCCGCTGCTTTGGATGGGTGTAGCAGTCGTTGCTTTTTATGAACTGGTGTAATGTCGGGCCAGGTGTCGATGCGATGTTCAACGATAGAGGGATCGAGGCCAAGCATTTCTGTGTATGACCAGGCAAAAATATCCCGATATACCTGGAAGAGGGCTTTATAGGTGGTGATTTCTTGAGGAGTGCAAGCAGCTCCAATGGTGATTTCCTTGATGACGGCATTTTTGATGGAAATGTCGATTTTAATGGTCAGGGAAATGTTGGCCATGTTGCCTTCTTCAAAAGCATCAGGGGAAGGAATGGGGTTTTTGAAGCAGTCGATAGGTCCTGAGGGGATAAAATCCTTATTTTCGACCACATAGATGGGGTGTTAGTTAGGAGGCATGGAGGATTCCTATGGAAAGAAAAGTGTGCGGTGGTGTAGCCCATCCCATGGGTAGTCTGGGTTGTTTAACTCTTCAAGTATTTCCTCTTCATAGTGGAAGTGACGGGAATACAAGGGGTCATGAATAGTGATATCGATGACTGTTGTCGTGTGGCTACCCCCTGGTGATGAAGAAGCAGGGGGAACAATGCAAGGATATGGTGATGGTTCACTCGACATAAACCAAATATCGAAGAAGTGAGGAGTACCCGTGGTAGTTGGGTGTAAAATTTTCGTAGGGAAATGAGCGGGAGAGTTAGGGGGATTGGGGGGTGAATCCTAAGATAAGTCATCTAAGAACCATGGAGGCATTGGAAGGGCCTCAGGTTCGGGAGAAATGACATGAATAACCTTTAGTGATGAGGTAAGGTCAACTATCGACTCTGTGGATCGGTGAAGAAAAGTCAATTGGCGTTGCCTATACTCAATGATCATAGGAAACTGGTATGTAAAATGATCTAATGATTGACATAGAGAGAAAGGGAATTTCATATGTTCATTGACTGAAGTGGTGACATAACGGATGTCAGTGATGTTTGGTAAGGATGATGTAGAAGTACTAGGGTTGCTTTGGAAGCTTTGGCGTACTGCGGCTAATGTCTGCCAAAACCATGGCAGTGTTGGGCAATGGTGGGTATAATGGCCATATTCGGAACATATAGCACAAGCAAATTTGGTTTGCAACCCTTTACTACTAGAATGGTGGGTGGTAGTGGCAGTACTGGCTATAGTGGCGAGTGTTGGGGGAGTTTGATTGAGTGGAATCAAATTCCGTAACTCTGGTAGATATGGGCAGTTGTTGGTTTGGTGTCCATCTTTCTCACATAGTGTGAAAGGAGGTTGGATGCACGGAGGAAGTGAAGCTATGGGCTCCTTCTTCTTTCTTTTGCCCTGAGTTGTGGCAGGGGGGTTAGTGAGTGGGGGTGTAGAGGGTATGGTGGGAGTAAGTATGGGAATTGTCATTGGGATTCCTTCCATTTGGGGGGGAAGGGATGGTCGAGGAACCATCTCTAGTGGATGTAAATACCAAACTGGAATTGCTAACACCATATTAGGTAGGGTAAGCATTGCGGCTACCTGGAAAGATTCGATGCCCAGTGGAGGGTAAAAGAAGGGGATTTGGGTGATGGCTTGGGGAACTGTCTCCCAAACTGGGATTTTTCCTTGGGAAGAGGTGAAATCGTGGACTGGTGGCGTCGACGAGTTCGCAGGAGGCTTTTGAGGGGGAAGTTCTGTGACTAGTGGGACATCAGATA
>JASDQU010689822.1:1611-36727 GCA_032191745.1 Picea mariana
AAACTTGAATTAGACAAAAAGCCTGAGTTTAGCATGAATCAAAGTTCAATGCATTTCAAACAATTGCTCTCAAATTAACCCACCCCTACAAATAAATAGTGGTAAGGAGATTGGTCATGGTCATTCCACGTCCAAGCATCTATGACCTCAATCGCAGTTATGTCGGCGCTACCTCTGCATTCAATGACTGTTAATGCCAACACCCCTGCCTCGTTCCCTGGCCTAGGGAACCTTGCAGGTCAGGCCATAGATGATAGAAGGAGGAAACGGAAAGGCAGGCAGTACAACAATTACTAAAGCACTTCAATGAAGAATTTAACGAAGAATCTTGACAGCATGGAGGTTTAGAAAGGAGGTACGTCTAGAATAACTACACAGGGAAGCATGACAACAAAGGGCATGAACAAAGGCTCGTTCGACGACCCTCAACACCTCGCTCTGGGATACTCACAAACAATGGTGCATTCCATGGTTATATATGTGTGTGTGTGTGTGTGTGTGTGTGTGTGTGTGTATGTATATGTATATGTATATGTGGTCAATTGGATTGAGGAATGGAATTCCATGGTTTCTTATGCAATTCTAATTGATGGGGTTCACATCAAGGTTGACGGATTCTCTCTCTCCACCCTCTTGCTTATTTGGGTGGCTGAAGGTATTCGTAGACTTCTTAGCAATTTGAAGATAGATGGATAACTTAAGGGAGTCAAGGTAATGAAAGACATAATGTTCTATTCTTTATATAGGGATCAAGGTAATGAAAGAGTATTATATAGGGCTCCCAAACTATTCTACTCAATGAAGGGGATGTAAATAAACCTTAAAAATCTACGTTGAATTCCATAAACTAAAGGACCCTCATACACAAGTTATAAAATCGATTATCTTGTTTAATGATAAGTGTTTGGAGAATGCATGAAATATTTAGGTTTCAACTTGTTTCCAGTTGAAGGAAATTGATTACTTAGTGAAGCATGGGATCTGGATATATGAAAGGGTGGAGAAGTGAATTAACTCATGGTGTAATAGGTGGTTGTCTGCGGGAGAAAAGTTAACTCTAATGAAAATCACTATCGAGGCTAGTTTATTTCACTAGATGACCATGGCTTCCATCCCAAAAAGTATCCTAAACAAAATAAGAAAGAAATGCTTTAAGTACCTTTGAGCTAGCAAGAAGGAAAAAGCAAGCATCACTTTGGTCAAATGGAAAAGAAAAGTTTGACCAGAACCAAATATATATAGGAGGATATGGAATAAAATATTTGGATCATTTTTTTAAATCCATGGATGTTGAGGGGGTGGAGTATGATGGAAACTAAAGGTCTATGGCAATATGTGATGAAAATGCATCTCCCCTTTAAATATTGAAGAATGGATCAAAACACAAACTAAGAAAGGAAGCAAGGGAACCATCATATGGAGATAAATGATTGAAGCTTACAAAAATGTAAGGGAAAATATTACCTAGGTTATATAGAGAATGGTCAAATCATTTGAATTGGTACATACCCTTTGATTGGGTCAAAATGCCCCAAGGTTATCGCAATAATTTATAATCCCATTGCATTCAAAGGAAATCCATTTCTTATGTGATGTTTACAACAAAGAAATCACAAGTTTGTGGTCATAATGTTGGAGGACAACAAAGCAGCTAGGTTTAGAAGGTGACTGGGAATTGAATGGAGAAATAATAGAGGATTCCCTAACTTCAACAAAGTTAAGGGATCACCAAGACTCAATGGTTTGGGTCCCAAATAAAATAGGGGGATCATATAAGGTCAATCTTGGATACAAAGTATCCATAGTATAAAATTAAGAGGAAAGGGAAGAGTAGGGATGACATCTCATATGGAAACTAAAAACACTCCTAAAGGCCAAGTATCTATTACGGATAATCCTCAACAACATACTTTTCACTTAGGATAACCAACAAATTAGATTTTGGCATCACATAGAGGATTGAATGATAACCTCATGTTATCATTCAAATGCTAACAATCCCTACAAATCAATGATTTGTATTTATGAGAAGAATTAAATGAAAACATAGATATATAATATTAACATAGGGACATAGTGAATAATAACAGAGATATAGTAAAACTTGACTTCTATTAAATAAGAAATATGTTGAAATTGTAAAATGCAGACTAAAACAAGCTTGCTAGAATAGTGGCAACTTATCTCTAAGAAGACATGTGACAGCTACGCTCATTTGAAAGAAGATGAGTACAATGAGGCTCCAAAGGCCCTTTTACATCAAACATGAATGCCAAAACCCTAGACATCCAAAAACCTAACCTTAGGAGATGAAGTGTCAAAAGTCATGTGGGCCCCGTTGGGGTAAGTTGGTACATCAACTTCTTGGGGTCGTAACTTTTGCATACGATCTTTGTTTTAGGCACATGATAGCCCGATGGAAAAGGTCTATCCGAGGACTACAGATTATGTCATCACAATCTAACTTTTTACACCATGGGACCGTGGCAAGCCCAAAAAACGTTGTTTAAGGCCTCAAAATGACCCCAAAAGTTCAGGACCCGAAAAGTTAGGAAAATAACTGCCAAAATGAAAATTGAAACTGCCAAAATGAAAATTGAAACTGCCAAGATGAAATATGTATGTGAGTCAATTGGAATAGCTGAGTGACCACCGATATCCATTTGGATCAATCCTCCCCCCTTAGGAAGCAATGGTCTCCATTGCGTTGAGTTCCCCCATCATATGAGGAAATTTCTGCTGAATTTGGCCCCGGGTGAGCCACTTGCCTTGGTGCAGGAGCTGCCCTACTTTGACAACACGATAAAGCTTAAAATTTTGTTGGCAATTTCCCTTGACCTGTGTGTCCACGATCTGATCAGTGGATGCTTGTTCCATGCAGTCGGGGTTGAGCTTTGTCGGTGTCAATTGTTCTGCTACCTCCGAGGTGTCCAATAATGGTGGATAGTATGGTCGAAGGAGGTCCACATTAAAAATTGTGTGCAAGCCAAGGAAGGGGGGAATGTTAAGCTCAAAATCATTGTCACCCACAACCTTGGTGATGGCATAAGGTCCATAGTGGACCGGACAAAGCTTTCGATGGGGTCCTGTAAGGCGTTCTTTCTGCAAGTGAAACCAAACTTTATCTCCCACCTGAAACTTGTGTGGCACCCTGTGTTGATCATGGTGTTGCTTGTACTTGGCATGGAATTATGCAAAATAACTTGAACCTATTGGCAAATGTGCTGGATTTGTTCAATGAATCGGGTGGCTTTGTCGGCTTCAGCTTTTGCATGGGACGATTCTTCCTGTGTGGACGCAAGGGGTAGTGCAACATCCATGGGAACCAATGGTTGAAATCCCAACCCCACCTGAAAGGGGTTGACCTATGTATGGCTTTGTTGTAATTGTGTTGAACATAGGGAAGACTCTCATCCCATGTGGGCGGATGCTTGGAATTGTACATGCACAAAATATGCACAATCATCATGTTGACGACCTTGGTTTGGCCATCCATTTGGGGGTGGAAGGTCGTGGATTTGGTGAGCTTGGTGTCCAGGCATGACCAGAGGCTCGACCAGAATGTGCTGAGGAATCGGATTTTACGATTGAAGACGATGGTTTGTGGTATCCAAAAAAATTCCCACACTCGTTCGAAGAAGAGCTTGGAAGTGGCCTCTGTTGTGATGCTCTTCTTGCAGGCGACTAGAATCACCATCTTGGAAAATAGATCAACAACCATGAAAACACAGTCATTTCCCTGCTTGGTTGAAGGAAGACCTAACATGTATTCCATCAAGATGGATTCCTAGGGCCTGTCAGTAGGCAGAGGGGTGTACATGCCTTGTTTCTTAATAGTCGGTTTGACAATGGCACGAGTCATGCAGGACTTGATATACTTGTTGACATCCTATCAGAGTTTCGGCCAGTAAAAATGTTGTTGCATCATTGCCATTGTCTTCTCTACGCCTAAGTGTCCTGCCACCCAATTGTAGTAAGCTTCCCAAATCAACTTCACGTGCTCGCTTGATGGAATGCATAGATGGCCCAGACAACACAATAACCCGTCCTGCAGATGAAAATCAATGACAATTGTGTTTGTGCCCAGTATCTGGTAGGTAGTGGTGAAGTTAGGATCTTGCTCATAGATTTGGGGCCATCCGGAGGTCTCATGTCCATAGGAGTGTATCATTTTGGTTAGTGCGACCACTGGAGGTCAGCTGAGGCAATCAGTGACACAGTTGGTGCTCCATGTCTTATACTTGATGTTGACATGGAATTGTTGCAAGTATGTGGACCACTTCTGATGGCGGTCATTCTGCAATTTTCCTTGTGTCCTCATGAACTGCAAAGGCTTATGATCAGTATGGATGACTTTCTCCTTCTTGAGAATGTAATGCCTCCACCGACGATAGGCTTGTACAATGGAGTACATCTCTTTGTCATAATTGGGGTACTTACAAACTGTATCTGATAGTGTCTCATTATGATAGGCCAAAAGATGTCCATGTTGAGTGAGAAATGTGCCCACAACATAGTCTGAAGCATCTGTCTCAATCTCAAACGATTGTTGTAGGTCGGGTAATGAGAGCACCTCGGTTGAGCACAATCGTTGCTTCAAATCATCGAACGCTTTTTGTTGTGACTGGCCCCACAGGAATTTTTCCTTGCCACCGCCCTTGGTCACTTGGAAAAGGGCCCATGCAATGTGGGAGAATCCCAACATGAACCTACAATAGAAATTGGCAAGGTCTAAGAAGCTCCCAAGGTCAGTGAGTGTGGTCAGGGCTGGCCAGTCATGGATGACCTGGATTTTGGCTGGATCAACATGCACCCCATGCTCATAAAAAATGTATCCTAGGTATTAGACCTTGTTCATGCCAAAGGAGCATTTTTCCAAATTTTCATATAGCTTGTGTTGTCACAGAGTGTGCAGAACCTGGTGAATGTGTTGCAAGTGTTCCTCCCAATTCTTGTTGAATATGAGGATGTCATCCAAATACACTAACACAAAAGAATTGGTGAAAGGCCCCAAGATATCATCCATCATCCTCATGAAAGTTGTTGGGGAATTTTTCAAGCCAGAGAGCATGACCAACCATTCAAAAATACCTTCTTTGGACTTGAAGGCAGTCTTCCATACATCGGTTTTTTCTATTAGAATTTGGCAGTAGATGGACTTCAGATCAATCTTACTGAAGTATTTGGTTCACTTGAGTTGGTCAAAGATATTGTCAATTCAGGGAATTGGGTACCGGTTCTTGACTGTGATTTTATTTAGGTCCTGGTAATCAATGGAGAGTCCCTAGGACCCATCTTTATTTTGCACAAACACGATTGGGCTTCCACAAGGTGATGAGCTTGGCTGGATGTGCCCCTTTTTGAGAAGCTCTTAGACTTGGCACTTGATTTCCTTATTTTCTAATAGAGAGCGACAATAGATTGGCCCATTCGTTAGCAGTGCGTCGGGGGTTAGATTGATTGAGTGCTTGACCTGACAATGCAGAGGTACCTTAGTGGGTGAGGATTAAATGTCTTTGTATTCTACCATGACCTTATCCACTTGTTTCTATTGTATGGAGAGACCTGTCGCAGATGCCATGGATGTGGTTGCAACCTTCCTCTTACTCTGAGCATGAATCACGAAGAAGACAAACTTCTCGGTCTGAGAGATGACCTTCCTACATTGCTTGGCAGAGATCAAGGAAATGGCAGTGGATGGGACTACCTATGATATCTTGTATAATCTCCTGTCCAAAGTAATAATAACACTACGAGGCCTAGACTCATATAAAACATGATGTTCCATAAATAAAGTTGGCCCAAAATAACATCACAAACTTCAAGGAGGATGACATCACACAATACCTCATCTTTGAAGGGCTTGATGTTGTAGGCTAGGAAACACTGTTGGTTGACGTAGAGATCGCTCCCTAGGTGGAGCCACCGGATGGTGTACGACTACGGGTGTGGTGATGTCAGTAGAGCCAACTAGTTGATTACCTCTATTGAGATGAGGTTCTTTTGGCTATCGTTATCAACAATGAAGTGCAACGGAGCACCCTTCACCCACATCTGTGAATGAAAGAGGCGCTCAGCTTCCTCTGGTTCATCAGGCTCATCGGGCTAGACCTTGGCGGTAATAACAACGATGGCATTGGGTTTTGCATCAATAATTTGTCTCCCTTTTTCCGGTTATGACTCTGATTTGGAGCCTGCATATGATTCATAGGATTTCACCTCGACCACCAATGACTTCTTTGAGGGACATTCGGTGATGTTATGCCAGGGGCTCTTATGGACCTCGCACCATTTCCCAGTGTCTTTCTTTATCTTCTCATTGTCCTTCTTTGTTTGTGGTTTGGACTAGTTGTCCTGAGGCTTCTCATCCTTGCTTTGTTCTTTGTTTTATGGGTTAGGGTCGCCTTTTCCCTGCTTCTGCTATGAGGGGTTTGTAGACCCAAACTTTCACATCCTCTGTTTAAGCTTCTGCTCAATTTTGACATCATATTGATAGACCACGCCCAACGATGAAATGTCCATAAACTTCATTTTTTTTTGGATGTATATATGAAAACCATCGTGGTACTTGAGCACCATATGTCGCTTAGAGTCTTTGATACCTAGCTTGGTGTGCAAGGTGTGGATGACAATGGTGAACTCTGGCACTATTTGGTCCCTTTCCTACCTAAGTGTGATCCATCTTGTATATAAGTCATCATAACTTCCAATAGGGTAGTATTGTTTCTTAATAACATCCCTAAAGGAATCCCAAGTGGGTGCAACTACAAACAATGTAGATTCCTCTGTTTCCTTTTTCTCAAAGAAAGTCTCCCACCAATATTTGACATGGGAGACGGCCTTAAGGAGTGCAAATGTAATCTTTTCTCTATCGAAAAAATTGTGGACATAAAAATACCCTTCTAGAAGGTTTAACCATTTATCTACAACCTTCGCATCTATTTGACCTTCGAATATAGGAATATAAAAATTGATTTGTACCTTGAAGGGGGTGGCGCCTCCATTTGAGGTAGATGTGTCGCTTGTTGGCAGTCGTTGAAGGATTTGTGAAAAGTCGTCCATCATCTCGTTCCTCTATCGCTTGATGGATTCCTCAAGCAACATTTTGAAAGGATCTCGTCCCATCATCTTTCTTTTCTCTCGCCATGGAAGGTTTCTTAGGCGTGCGAGAGCAGTTTGTCCTCAAGAGAAACAAGCTCGAGACCCAACTCTCTATACCCTGACCTCGTCGGGGACATGCACTAAAAAACGACAAGGAGTGGACCGCTCTGATACCACTGATCCATATTTATGAGCGGAACGAAATGAAAACACATATCTATAATATTAACACAGGGACCTATTAAATAAGAAATGTGTTGAAACTGTAAAATGCAAACTGAAACAAGCTTGCTAGAATCTCTGAGAAGAGATGTGACGGCCACGTTCAATTGCAAGAAGAGTACAATGAGGCTCCAAAGGCCATTTGCATCAAACATGAATGCCAAAACCCTAGACATCCAAAAACCTAACCCTAGGAGATGAAGCGCCAAAAGTCATGTGGGTCCCGTTGGGGTAAGTTGGTACATCAACTTCTCAGGGTCGTAACTTTTTCATACGATCTTCATTTTAGGCACACGATATCCTGTTGGAAAGGTCTATCCGAGGACTACACATTATGTTGTCATAMTCTAACTCTATTTATAATGTGACTATGTCGGGCCCAAAAAATGTTGTTTAGGGCCTCAAAACGACCCCAGAAGTTCAAGACCCGAAAATCTAGGAAAATAAATGCCAAAATGAAAACTGGAACTGCCAAGATGAAATATGTATGTGAGCCAATTGGAATGGTGGGTGGCCACCTATACCCACCTGAATTAGTCAAATGTGAAGGTTTTCCTTGTTTTTCAAAGTCTCTCCAAAAACACATTGCCAAGGTTAGCAAGTTTGAACCATTCCTTCAAATTACACCAAGGAACCTAATGTCTAAATTGAGAATCAAATAGGTCTTGAATGGTGTTAATTCCTTGAAGTTACAACTTTCACCAAAAGAGTGTCCAAGGTAAACTCATTTAATTTCTCCAAAACCACCTTGTCAAGGTTGGCGAATTTGAAGCGCTCCTTTAAAATAGGCCAAGGAACCCAATCTCTAAACCAAGAATGAAAAGGTCTCAAATGGTGTTAATTCCTCTTATGAAGAATCTCAACATCGAGAACCAAAGTAATTTAATCACACTTTTGACTTCATGTAGGAGGATAAGAGGCCACCATAAAGAGTTATTGTTGAAAGATAGGCCAAACTTGAACCCTTGTCCCTTCCAACTCTAAAAATACTTGATAACCTCCTAGGGCTTCCATATATTCTAACTATCACTGGGTAACAATAAAAGTCCATGAATTTTGAGCCAACCATGACTTCTTGGCCAAAGGAGCTCTTCAACCAACATAATTACAAAAGACCACCTTTCAAGCATGCCTTCTTTCTAGGTCTTTGATAAGTCATTTAACACACAAGCTTGAAGCTTCAGAAAAGGATTTGATAATCTCCATTCCTCTCAATCTCTAGTTGTGCAACAAATATTTCAATTGACTCACAATGTTTGATGTTTTCCCAAAGGAATCCTTAAAGAGAGTTTCTAAAAGCAAGAACAAAGTGTTAAAGGACCAAGGGAAGTAAACTTGGGTCAAAGCCATAATCTAGGTGCAAACCTAAATCCCAACAACCAAATACAATGTCTTAGTGCTTTTTAATTTATTTTTCCACTCTTTGAATAACTATTTCTCATAGCGCTTCAAGAAATGTTTAAAAGGTGAAAGGTATCCCCATTTTTTTTAAATGCCCTCGTGAATCCACAACCATCCTTTGCCTAATAGTCACTTAATAATCCATAGGGACTCTGCTTTAGCACTAGGTTTTACCCCATTGAATTTTGGACCCTATTTTACTTTTTTTGTTTCTTTTCACAATAATGATTATATTTTATATTAGGAAATGTTGTCGTTGAACTAAATATATTTGTAATACAAAAGGAGTAAAGGTCATGGTTGAATGTCCAAATTGTAGAACTTTAAATCCATCAACCTATAGGATATGTCTTCCTCGTTCCATCGTCTATAGGCTTGGGAGGTGTACTTCCTTACATATTGTTTAAGTAATAAATAAAAATATCAAAATGTATAAAATGTTGAAAATAAGATCATTAATTTCCATGACCATGGGAGGCTCTTGCTTACATGTCCTCCTTTAGTTCACTTATAGCATCATCCTAGCACTTCTCTTCCTCAAACGCGACAGCAAGGTGGTCCTAACTTGTGCCTTCAACCAATTCCAATTTTTGAGAGCATAATATGCCCCTAAGGCCAAATATAAGTCATATAGGAGGGTTCCTCGGATGGGCTTGACTCAATGAGAGAGGTAGATGAAATGACTTACAGAGGTAGATCAATATGAGTTGGAATTCTTCCAACTGGAAACAACAAAGAACTCACTTGCATATTGCGCTCCAAGTGTTTCCTATAATGAATCCCCATGAATGCTTCAACCTCTTTATGTCATTCATAGATTACCAACATGTGCTTCACCATGTCCATTGCACAAAAATACTTAACTCAGATTTTCTTTTGAACTTGTCTCTCAAACTCATCTTTCCATTTATACCATCAAATGGTTGATATCATTACATTACACTACACCTCTATTCTTTCACTTTCACAAATATTTGTTGATATTATGGTAGTTGTCGGAGGTATTAACCTCCATATGTAACCTTTGACTAGAATATAATATTTTGAAAGCAAGAGAAACCCTAAACGGGTGTGTGAGAACCCTAGAAGACTAGTCAGCTCAATAAAATAAATAATATTAAAGTATTACCCTCCAGAAAGAGAAGTCGGCCTAGACAGGTGACAAGAAGAACTATAAATAAGAGGCTCTTAAGCTCATTTTGTACACACTTCATTCACTCTCTCAGTAAAATATAGTGCAAGAAAGGAGCTGCAGTTTCAAGAAAGGAAGGTGCATTCTCTGGGGTGATTCTTGGTCTTGTTGGTTGTGGAGCTTGATTATCTTCTTGATTCAGAGGTCCTTGCTTTTAGCCGTGTTTATACCCCATGAAGTATTTACACCCCAGAAGTATGTACACTCTTCCACGCGGGGGAGTGCAGAGGGAGGGTACCCCCTCTGTGGGGTCTGGGGGGGCTATCCCCCCAGCTGGGGGGTCTGGGGGAAAGCGAGCCCCCAACGGGAGTTCGGGGGCGAAGCCCCCGAAAGAAAAATTGCCTTGTAAATGTATATTGTAATTTCATTGTAAATTTGGACCGTTCATTATAAGGTCGCAGATCTAACAGTAGAGATTATGTTAGGGTTTTGTTTGCCCTAGAAGGAAACCCTCTTTTATGAGGGAAATGTATTGCGGCTATGATTGATTGTGAATATTGTATTCTGAGATAGAAGACTGTGAGAGAAAGAAGAGGAAGTTACAGCAGGTTTGTTGTAGGTTGTATCCCTTCATATGTTGGATAATAATAAAGGAAGGACCTGGAAATTTCTCTGGTGGACGTAGCCCACACTGGGTGAACCACGTAAATCTGTGTCTCTATTGTATTGTGTATCTTCTCTGTTTTTTTTTCGCATTTGCTTTATTTTATTGCTCCACGGTCCTATTTTTCTACAGGTCTCTCTCTCTAGCCTAAGATATGTGACCTACCTTCTAGTATCTCTTGGTGGTATTCTTGGTGACATCCTGGAGAAGAAGGGTGGCTACAATGGCACATTACTAGTGTAGGTGTTGTTGTCGTGTCTTGTGTGAGCTTGATGAGGTGTAGATAGGAGTGAATCTTGTTAAAATATTTGATGTGCTCATTTTACCATAGACAATTGAACTATTTTCACCCAACCATAGGCATGCAGCCACCCCTGAGCACCTTAACATTTGCTAGATATAATGATTCTAAAAATCCACACTAGAACCAACAAATAAACCCTAGTTGCAGCAGTAGCAAGAGATGGAACCATAAAACACCATCCAACTGTAGCAACAACACAATACAAGGAGAGTGAACCTCCTCCAAGGGTAGCACACAAGAGAGAGAGTCTCCACAACCACAGAACAAGAACAATACTGAACTGCAACAGTTGCAATTGTACTTCTTCCTCAAATTTGCACCTTCAAGAAATCCACCAATATACTCCAGGATGTCACCAAGAATACCACCAAGAGATACTAGAAGGTAGGGCACATATCTTAGGCTAGATAGCGCTAGAGAGAGAGACCAAGAATCACCCCAGAGAATGCACCTTCCTTTCTTGCAACTGCAACTCCAGACTTGCATTATACTTTACTGAGAGAGTGAGTGAGGTGTGTACAAAATGAGCTCAAGAGCCTCTTATTTATAGTCCTTATTGTCACATGTCTAGGACGACTTCTCTTTCTGGAGGGTAATACTTTAATATTATTTATTGTATTGAGTCGACTAGTCTTCTAGGGTTCTCACACATCTGTTTACGGTTTCTCTTGCTTACAGAATATTCTATTCTAGTCAGAGGTTACATATGGAGGTTAATACCTCCCGCAGCTACCATCATATCAACATTCCCTCCTAGCTAGGGAGGTATTAACTGTAATGGTCTCAAACACATCCATCCATTTCACATGGTATGGGAAAGGCTCGCATAGTCTTGCAGACCATTCTAAATGTAGCATCATCATATCCACACAGGCTATCTCATGATCACACAGATCAAGTCACGAGAATCATCATCACTATCAGTATCATCTGGTAGCATCCTGGCATCAAAATATATCATCGTCTGCATCATCTCTTGAGGCCATATTCCATCTGAGTAATCGAGCATGATGTTGAATAAGTCATGTGTTGGACTTAGTGCACTTAGCAGAGTGTCTCGCATAAGTCACTCACTCAATAGAGTGATATAGGGACCATTCTTCCTATCCTGGTCACTGCTTGTGACACAGGAAGAATGATTATCCCAACAGATGTTGAACGCCACGCCATGGGCTACAGAGATCATTCCTAGAGGAATGTTAGTCTCAGATTATTTTCTAATCAGGTCACCATATGTACGATAGAGATCAAACTCTACTCATGTGTTCCTTAGAAAACATCGGTCTCATATCAACCACCCTAATCGGGACGCCATGTCCTTAGGGGGCAGACTATTCAACCTGATTAGGCCATTAACTATGCCTCGGGAGAAAATTGATCCTGGACCATTTTCCTAATCAGGTCACAATCTATGCCTTAGGAAAAATACTAGTCCATGATGTGTCAACAATATGTTCTGCCTGGACCATTCTCCACTTGGAGAATGTCTGTCCACCAACACACTGACTATCCATGATGCCATATATCAACACTCCCTCCCAACCGAGGAAGTCATCTCCTCTTTTTCAACCAAAGGAGGGCATCTCCACAAGTCTCAGTTTGTCCCTCAAGAATGCAAACTTTATCTTGGACAAAGGTTTTGTCAAAATATCAGTTGTCTACTCATCAGTGGAGATGCACTAGAGAAACACTTCTCCCTTCTGGACTTTATCACGGATAAAATAGTACGTGATCTCAATGTTATTTAACCTGTCATGGAACACAGGGTTCTCTAAAAGCTTCACACAACTTCGATTATCACAATATATATCACAATCAAATCCAGCACCTGGTCAAATAGTCCAGAAATCAACTTACAGATCCATACTGCTTTCGTACAAGCACCACAAGTTGCAATATACTCTGCTTCTGCAGTGCTTAGTGCAACAGACTTATGTTTCCTGCTATCCCATGATATCATAACATAGCCCAAAATGAAACATATACCAAAAGTATTATTTTTGTCCTCTGCACACCTTGCCCAATTTGAATCAATAAATCCATGCAGTTGTACGTCACTATTTGAGGCATATCTCAAACCATAATTTAGCGTCCCACGAAGACATCTCAAAATGTCTTTTGCAGCTATCCAATGCTCATGTCTAGGTTCCACCTGGAACTAGCTCAACGTGTTCATAGCATAGCAAATGCTTGGTTGGGTATTAATGAAATACATCAATGAGCCAATCAACTGTTGGTACAGGTACGAGTCTACTGGATCGGAATCAAAGTCTCTCAGCTTCTTCAGATCTATCACCATGGGAGTTGCCATGGATTTGCAATCCATCATCCCAAACTTCTGAAGGATTTTTTCAACATACGTTGGGACAATCATTTTTCCTGTGTCACAAGCAGTGACCAGGATATGAAGAATGGTCCCTATATCACTCTATTGAGTGAGTGACTTATGTGAGACACTATGTTGAGTGTGCTAAGTCCAACACATGACTTATTCAGCATCATGCCCGATTACTCAAATGGAGTATGGTCTCGAGAGATGATGCAGATGCTGATATATTTTGATGCCAAGATGCTACCAGATGATATTGATAGTGATGATGATTCTCGTGACTTGATATGTGTGATCATGAGATAGCCTGTGTGGATATGATGATGCTACATGTAGAATGGTCTACAAGACTATGTGAGCCTTTCCCATACCATGTGAAATGGATGGATGTGTTTGAGACCATTACAGTTAATACCTCCCTAGCTAGGAGGGAATGTTGATATTATGGTAGTTGCGGGAGGTATTAACCTCCATATGTAACCTTTGACAAGAATAGAATATTATGAAAGCAAGAGAAACACTAAATGGATGTGTGAGAACCCTAGAAAACTAGTCGGCTCAATAAAATAAATAATATTAAAGTATTACCCTCCAAAAAGAGAAGTCGACCTAGACAAGTGACAATAAGGACTATAAATAAGAGGCTCTTGAGCTCATTTTGTACACACCTCACTCACTCTCTCAGTAAAGTATAGCACAAGTCTGGAGTTGCAGTTGCAAGAAAGGAAGGTGCATTCTCTGGGGTGATTCTTGGTCTCTCTCTAGCACTATCTAGCCTAAGATATGTGCCCTACCTTCTAGTATCTCTTGGTGGTATTCTTGGTGACATCCTGGAGTATATTGGTGGATTTCTTGAAGGTGCAAATTTGAGGAAGAAGTGAAACTGCAACTGGTGGAATTGAGTATTGTTCTTGTTCTGTGGTTGTGGAGACTCTCTCTCTTGTGCGCTACCCTTGGAGGAGGTTCGCTCTCCTTGTTTTGTGTTGTTGTTGCAGTTGGATGGTGTTTTCTGGTTCCATCTTGTGCTACTGCTGCAACTAGGGTTTATCTGTTGGTTCTAGTGTGGCTTTCCAGAATCATTCTATCTAGCAAAGTTTAAGGTGCTCGGGGTGGTTGCATGTTGCCTATGGTTGGGTGACAATAGTGATATTGTCTATGGTAAAACGATCACATCGAATATTTGAACAAGATTCACTCCTATATACACCTCATCAAGCTAACACAAGACACAACAACAATGCCTACACTAGTAATGTGTCATTGTAGCCACCCTTCTTCTCTTTGCTCCATACTTCAACCTCAAGCATGAGTAGTGAATAGAGTGTGGTGGTTTGGTCTTTTCTTTTGGAACCCTTTTATCTTTTAAAATTAATATCCCTTTGTAAGTTTTAAAGTTTATTTCTTCATTATTGGTTGAGATCCCAATCCCCCATGCAAGTTCAACATCTTTTGTTTCCTCATGGTCGGAAAGACACCCCCTCATTGGATTTGAATGCATAGTAGACTTCCTTTTCTCCTTCCATAAGTGTAACGAGAAGCATGCCTTGTCTTCTTAGGCATCAGCCAAACTGAAATCCCAACATGTGATTCAACAGGATTCCAAGAATTTTCTTTAGCATATATTTTCATTCAACATCATT
Organism: Picea mariana; assembly: GCA_032191745.1. Classification (NCBI taxonomy): domain Eukaryota; kingdom Viridiplantae; phylum Streptophyta; class Pinopsida; order Pinales; family Pinaceae; genus Picea; species Picea mariana. The sequence continues at coordinate 16,405 of JASDQU010689822.1, forward strand.
CGCCACCTAGATGTTTGTTAGGTCTAACAGGTTGCCATCGATATTAAACATAATCAAAACTAGATGGAACAGTTTGGATAGTCAAAATTAATCCTATAGCTCAAGTGTTAGAATAGAAAAGAGTATGATCTGGCATTGACTTTAGTCTTTTGACCACATAATTTGTCCTGTTATCTTGCCACTAACATGAGGAATTGTTTGTTTTCTGCAATTCACTCGTTAACAAAAAATATTCTCATGGCTTTACCTTTTTCGAACTAAATAATCATCAACAACATCTTCAGCATGTTACCACTCAAATACCTTAGGAGGAAAAGTTCTAACTTCAATAGGAGAACCTAGAGGTACAATAGGCAAGCTACCCACTGTCACCTTGATAACCTTGCACCACACTTCAAAATAAGGAAAGAAGCTACCCTAGCCTAGGGAGGAATCCCTAAATGTCAAGTTAAACTAAGTTTTGTAGGAAGGGTGTGAGTATTGATTAGCCTAGAGTGATCAAGATAATGAACCAAACAACCCAATTAGAAATGAGAGAAGTAGAATATGCAAAATGGTGCTTGATTAATAAGAGTCCATTACAAATTGATAAGTGAATCATTAATCATTGTGCTTAAGTATTGGAGTGATAGAAATGAGTCGTTCGTTTAATGACGTAGTGAAAGATAAATTACCACAACAAATGCTCAATGAAATATGAGAGTCCATTGAAATGTTATCATCGCAAGTTGTAATGAAAGTTCAAGATTTACATGATTGTTCAGCTATGTGTGAAAGAGATGTCTATGTTCATTAGCCTGCACTTCAGATTTGCTTACATTCAAGATATGTACTACATGAAATGTCCTCACAAAATTATCAAATGCTCTGAGTATGTATATTGTCAATTCTGTCGTATTAAGAGGATAAAATCATTGCTGTAAAACCATGTAACTAAAATATGCAGACCATCATTTCATGAAAAAATTTAACATAATTTCATATTAGCTGTGAGCTTTTAAGAACCAATATCAAATTAATTTTGATCAATAGCGCATGGATTTAATATGTTAAATAAATCAGAGTTTAACCAACATTGAAATGTCCTCACAAAATGATCAAATGCTCTGAGTATGTATATTGTCAATTCTGTGGTATTAAGAGGATAAAATCATTGCTGTAAAACCATGTAACTAAAATATGCAKACCATCATTTCATGAAAAAATTTAACATAATTTCATATTAGCTGTGAGCTTTTAAGAACCAATATCAAATTAATTTTGATCAATAGCGCATGGATTTAATATGTTAAATAAATCAGAGTTTAACCAACATTGAGGTATTTCTTATTGCAACATTATAACAATTATTTGGACCAACGCATCTGAGTTGTATGCATAACTTTAATCTGTGTGAAAAAGCAGAGCAAGAATTTGTGAAACGTTAAGGGTTAATTTGCCTTTTTAGGAATCATCTTGTAGTAATCAATATAATTCAACAAGTAAATGCAAGTTGTTGGGCACAATCTCAAAGCACCATAGATTAAATAATATTTTTTTAAGAGTCCAAACCCATTAGAGACAAGAGTTTACTGTCAAATTAACTCATCAACCTCTCAAGCAAATCATTGAATTGTATAGTGCAATGTTTTTATGTGATAGGTGATTTTGGGCACAAAATAAACCAAGCATTGCATAAAAAGGTAAATGTTGGGCATGTGAAAGAAGAAAAAGTGATTTTACCTCTCCAAACAACAATTTCAAGCCAACGAACCTCACTCTTAAGATGGGTCGTTGTACCTTTCTAACAGGTCGTTGGGATATTCAACAAGCCACTCCAAGATCTATTATTGTTAAAAGTAGAAATGCAGCAAAACCTTTAAAAGAAAAAACTTGCATATTTAATTGAACCCTTAGTGAATTTCTAGCATTCTTTTGTCAAGTAGATCAAACGTTTAATGATGTATCAACCCTTTATGATTCCTTTAGATCTACTTAATAATACAGTGAACAAATTTACAAAATGTTAGGAAATTAAACCCTTAGATCTATAAAAGATCAAATGTTTAATGAAGTATCAACGTTTAAACGTTTAGATTCCAAGGCTTAACTAGATTTAAATGTTAGCTCCAAAGACTTGAAATGAAGGAAAACTAGATTTTCCGTATATACAACTAAAACCCAAAACCCTAGATTACCAAATAAACAAAAAAAAAAAGTGAAAGGAAAAGAATTAGATGAAAAAAGTGAAAGGGAAAGAATTAAATGAGATGGTTAAGAAAGAAAGAGAAATCACTCCTTGAGTAGTTATTGTTTTACCTTTAGCGTTGAAGTCCCCACACATCTTTGGATAATGCCCAGTGAACATTAAGCAAGCTAGGATACCTAGACTATACAAGATTTACAAGAAAGCTAAACTAATAATAGATTCAACCCAAGTATTGAAAACTTAAATAATTAAAGCATAAATCTAAGGTAAAATGTTAAAACCCTAAGATATTCAACTTCAATAGTAAGATTCAGCATAAAATTTTTACAAAGAAATCAATGTCTCTAGCATGCCAAAACCTTCTATTATTATCCTAGAACAATATACTCAAGAAAATAGAAAAGAAACTAGACCAAATAGTGAGCAAAATAGAGAAATAAAATAGACCTTTTTCATACCTAGCTTGCATTGTTTGTATTACAATAGACCTTTCTTCAATGTCTCTTGCATGTCAAAACCTTCTATTATTATCCTAGAACAATATACTCAAGAAAATAGAAAAAAAACTAGACCAAATAGTGAGCAAAATAGTTTTCCAATCTATTCCAACCATGAAAAAGTGACAGAGGCGCTCTTCTTATATAGATAAAGGTCTTCATCAATACCATACAATGAAAACAATGAGCTAGAGTGAAACAATGAGTTCATACCATGTGCTGAAATAAAACCAAAGCCAATACCATGTTCTAAGTGAAAACCATGTGAGAACCATTAGAAGTTACAACAAACCCTTCAAAAGTAGAGAGCCCTCCTAAATGTGAGCAAATGTCAATTAATTCCACATGTGCAGTCCAAAATGAGCTAACAAACATCTTCTAAAAGCACGTGTGAAGTCAAAGGAGGACTCAAAACTAGGGCACCCCCTAACTAACCCCACCAATCAAAGAATATTTCACTCATAAATGTGGATAGACAAGGAAGAATGATGAGCACCCTTTCCAAAAGCTTCTAGAAGCACACGTGTGAGCTATAGGAGAGAGAAAGTGCACCCTCCTAGAAGAATTCTCACATGTATCAAGTAATGCATGTCTATGTGGCTCATGCATGCTCCATATATCGACAAGTGTATAGAGTGTTGATGTGGACACATTTGTGATGACATCCACTGTGTTGTCATGGATCCCAATGTAGGTAGATATGGTTGAATATAGAAAAGTAAATCCCAATGCATGTACACTAATCCTGAGGCATAGTGCACGGATTCCAGTGTGGAGCACCAACATATAATGATGCCCAAGTTTCAAAACAAGTCATTAGCCAATAAACATCAAGTAATTACTACTAACAACATTTAGCATAGGTTAATTTAATAATTTACCTAAGTTCACCATGGTGAGACAACTTTACCCCTATTACATGAGCCAATTCCTAAGACAAAGTATTTTCCATGTCACTTCATTAGAAATAGGTAAATAACAGGTAATTAATTAAAAAATGAAGGGAAAACCTTATGTTTTGATCCTCGAAGTCATTTTTAATGAGGTATAAGGTCATTTACAAGTCCAACTAGCCTTTTTGAGCTATGAATCTTCATTATTTGTACTTGTAATCCTTTTAAGGAGTTTTGCTTAGAGTTACCACATCAACACCTTTTTATTATCTATTTTTGCATTTTTCTTTGATTTTTCCTAATCCTTTTATTTAGATATGCATTTTTCGCATAGGATTTTAGGGTTGTGCCTTTTAATGAGGTGGTGTGGCTCTAACTTCATTATTTTCTCATTTTTTACATTTATGTTGTTCACCTCTCACCTTTTTTTATTTAATTGACTTTGGCTTACATTGCTCTTCAATTTTTTCATTTAGACCTTGTTGGATGACGTTTGATAAATCAAATATGAGCAGGGATAATGTCTTTTTTATGAATGAGATGTAGTGAAAGAGAAATAATGGAAAGTGTTAGATGTGGTTAGGATATATGGTACGCTATTCAACCAAATCATCAGTAGTACAATCGATAGTCATGACAACATTTATCTAAGGACAATTATGTCCCCCCATGGTATAACGAGACAAAATAATAAAATTATTAATGTTTAGATCAAACCAATGATTATTACGTTCATGACAATGTTATAAACCATCACACCACTTATAGGAAAGAAACCCACACATGAAATCATAGCACATCAATTGAAGTAAATATAAAGCATAAAGTACCATCTATGGGTGCACATATCATATGAGGTAGAAAGCATAAGCATTGATATACCATGGTGGATGATCCAATATTTGATGGAAAAACTAGAAGGATCGACAGATATGCGCAGGAGAGCTCATCCAAGCAACATCATAGCACCCTAGAAAGGGTGGTTTGGAAGTAGTTTCCCTTGAAGGGGAAACATTTGGCTTTTACTCGAGTACATGCACACTCAAAATAAGAGTGTATGAGAACTCCATAATCTCACTTTGACCTATCGCCTACACACATCTAAACTTGGGGAAATATAAGAAATAGGGTGATTCTACCAACCTTGGAAAACTATTACTCAAAACTTTACAAAAATGAAAAAAATTCCAAGTATGAAATATAAAGCATGTATTTATTCTAAGGAAAATAAACATGCAAGCATCCTAAGCTAATGCTCAAAAGAACTTATTTTTCTCGAACCTATAAGCTAGTAGGAAGTGTGGCTGCTAATTAAAGTCAAAGATCCAATGCAACCATTTGAGAAGGCCATCAACAACTTGAAGTTTTCCGTTGTTTGGTTATAAACCAAAACAAGAATATGTTAAACATTAGGTGGGTATTAGGCAGAATTTGTCACTCCTAGGTTTGGTACCATGGCAAAGTCATACTCATGAAGTACAGGGCCCAAACTAACCCAATGTTGATTAATACCTCCACAAACTTCCTCCATCCAAATATCAATAGGGCTGATGTAATCAACGGAGTAGATCAACCAATTGACTTCACTTGTCAAATCATTGAGGAAAAATGATTGTGAAGGCGACTTTAGCTAGGATCTACATGGAAATGGTTGGCCTCCAATGTTGATTTTAATCAAAGGTAAGGGCGGAGAACAAGTCAAAGATAAGCAAGGAGGATGAGGACACTCATAGGCCAAGGGTAAGCTTTCTAAGGCATAAGGTAAGGAATGTTCCATATCTGTGACAACGTCTTCACACTCAACCCCTTATAAAGAGGTAACCAATTCTCAAGGAAGAAATTGAAAGTGATTAGATCTTTCCTTTAGCAAGTTCTCCATACCAATCCAAAATCTCATCCTCAAGAAAATTCGAGGATGATATGAACATTTTCATCTTAACATCTTATTGACTAACGTTGAGTTTCAAAGTAACATCAATGAAAGATGAGATGCGTGAAACAGGGGAATCACAAAGTCTGTGGAATCTTGGTAGTTTATTTCTCCAATCTTGATAATTATTTGAATACCCTTGGATTGTTGAAAAATCCAAAGGACCAAGTAAAACATTCCATAACCAATCCACGTCATCAAGAAATCTCTCTAAGTGAGTTTGTCCACAAGGTCCAAGCTCATCAATCCCATATTTACCTTCTTTGTCAGTGTCATAAATGGGATCACCTTCAAAATAGGAAAAAATTATATGCCACTTGGATCTTCCAATGTGGAAAATATCAACAAGGTCTTTATCCCCAAGGTCATTGTCTTCCTCATAGGATGAAGGAAAGTCCATCAATCCTTCAAAGTTCACCCTTTCAAGATTATCAAGGCATGGATCATAAAGCTCAAGATTTTGACAAGGGGTATCATTCATTAAGTCCTCAATTTTTTTAGTCATTTTCACCATCAAGGCATATCTTCATAACTTTAGCTTTCCTTAATTCTTCCTCCTTAATGGATACTCGATTTGTTTCTTCATCCATGTGTTCCTCATAGATTTTGTCACCAATAATGTCATACTCTTCATAAAGTGTTTCTTCCTTAATGTCCCCACTAAATGATTGGTCTTCATCTCCATATCGTTGATTTTTAATGGAGTTGCCAAATGATTATTTGCTATAGATTATTTTTTCTGAATTAAGTTCAAAAGGGCATTGTTTTCTTCTATCTTATAGCTTATTTCAGCATCCAACTCTAATGAATGATTCCTTTGAAACCTCCATTTTCCTTTGATTAGAAACCTCAATCCAATCATCTCAAAGTTCTTCTTTAAGGTCTTCATCATAATTTTGATCTTCAAAGTGTTTGCGTTTTTCAAGAGGACCATAAGAAGACTTTTCATCTATATACCCATAAGAGGTGGCTTTTGGTTTTCTTGAATGCTAAAAGTCATGTATGCCTCTCTTTGTTTTCTAGCTTCATCAACGCTAAGGGCTTTCAAATATGACACTCCACCTCTATATGGTATAGGGGAACCACAATCACCATGAGAAGAGAATTCATCCTAATTCTTATCAAAATATTTTTCACGAACACCTTGATGAGGTACTTCATCTAAATCAATTTCATATTTTTCATTTCCAATTATAGACACAGTAAAGGTCTCTTCAATTTCATGGTTTTCAATCATTTCAACATCTTAAAGACTAACAAAATCCTCACAAGATGATCTTGACCTAGGAGTAATACCATTCTAATCCAAACCTTTTTCTTTCCATCCAAGGAAACAAAAAAAAAAAGCATGAAGATGTTTTCACGTACTACACCAAGCTTCCTAACATATGCCAAAAACGAAGAAAATTTGTTGTTTAGCATGCAAAAGTTCATTGCCAAATTTTGGAACATTTTCTTTCCATGCTAAAAAGGTATGTGATTGGGATATTCATCATTATTTCTAAAATTGAAGGAAATAGTTCATGAAAAACCTAAGGTGTCATTTTCACAACTTCAACCCAAAAACCAAATATGGCAAAAGAGGAGACACCAACGTGAATAATCAAATGTCAACAAAAGATGTTTCCTTCACCCTACAAGCAACCAAGACTTCAATTTTTCTTAGAGAATTGGGCTTCTTTCCATCAATGGAGTTGCCAAATGAGCAAATTAAATAGATTTTTGAATCTTATTCATCAAATATTTGTTGAAACCAAACTTCGAATACCCAATAAATGGACTTTATCCCCAACAACGACGCCAAAAATGTTACCACTCAAACCCTACCCTGAGAGGAAAAGTCTCAACTTCAACAAGAAAGCATAGAGGTACAACATACAAACTATCAACTATCATATCGATAGCCTTGCCACACTCTAGACTAGAGGAACTAAGCTACCCTAGCTTAGGGTGGAATCCCTATGGTCAATCTAAGTCAATCGAGTGTAGCAACAGAGAGTTACTTAGACTAGATTAACTAAGACAACTAGCAACTTTTACTCTATCTCAATGATAAAAACAAGTTAAGATGTGCAAATTGTTACTAGACTTAGAAAACCATGATGATTTGTTAATTTGACAAGTGTACTTGTTTATAAAAGCATGATGTAATGTTAGAAAACCAAATAGAGGGATTATGACACAAAATGAATTAAACTTGCTCAACATTCAACATCTAAATAGAATGGATGAAAAGATTATAGTCAATGGACCAATAGAGTGGCATTCACACTGTTTAATTACAAGTCTTACAAGTCTTAGAGCCTGACAAAAAAATATTGACTTCAAGCATACCAATGTTATGGATGATGTTTATCTAGCCCACTGTTGTCACATATATCAGATATCAAAGAACAATGAAATGCTGCCCATAATCAAGATATAAGAACCATATGTAGTATCATAAAACCACCAACCTCTGAAGGGTCGCCACCATACGACGTTATGTATTTAAAGCATGTTTCAAAGTAAGATTAAATGACAGTTATCGATGCTGTTATACATAAGGTTTTATCATTGTTTTCCACTGCAGAGAATAAATGAAGCATAGGCACACCATTGTTATCAATGTGTGGATCACCATAAGTACCAACAATAAAAAAATAGAGATGTTAAGCATTAGAGGCACTTCCATTTAGTTAAATACTATAACAGCATTCACCAGCAGTGCAAACAAAGATGCATCAAGCCTTAAATGTGTCCTCAAATATGCAAATAAGGCAAGTGTTAGCTCAAAACTTGGAATGAACTCTAATAAGCTTAAATCTGCAAATCTGCACATCTGATTGAATTTATTTCGTTTCACATAATGCTAGAAACACATAACAAATTAATGGAATTAAATTCTTAAAACTTGCTCTCATTTAATTGATTGATGAATGCCCAAACGTTTGGGTTTAAATCTGAATATCAATATTGCATTGTGGCATCTCCATAATTATAACACTCCAAACAAATGAATTGATGCTCTCATTAATGAAACGACTTGCTCTCAAAGGTCCTTTCCTCTTCAATTATCCCTAGAATGCCATAATTACTTAAAAACATACGACCTTTAACACAGTTTTGATTGGCTGGCATGGGAATGGCGCCAGATATCCTCCACGCAATCTTGAAAATGGACTGGTGGTGTTTATCATAATAAAAAACACTGTTTTCAAAGGGCCCGTTTAAATTCTAGTTGGTCATCTTGTTGTCCAGGCCATCTAGCTTCTCCTAGAGCGTCTACAGTTTTTTCATGATCCTCTTTGGGTGCTACACTCACCAAAATCATACTGCAGATTAGGGAACCTTCCCTGTATTCATGAATTGTTCTTTGATAAAATTAACCTAGCATCTCCCTTATCGCGTCTTGAGTTCCATCATTTTTTGGCAGAACTAAGAAATTTTCTGTGCTTTCTTGATGATGTCATTGGGATCAACTGGTTCTTTAGCTTTACCCCGATTCCCCCTTTGTAACTCTCAGTAACCAGTAGATTTTTCCCCAATAGAATAGGTGTTGAACTAAGCGTGAAACTAGCAGCATGAATACATTGCACAATAGAATTGTCTTAAGAGCTTTATAAATCTCCCGACAGAACGTTCGGAACCTGAGCTCATATCACAGACCTATATAACAAAACAATAAACATAATACATTCAATTGTAACCAAAATAAATAAACCAACTTCTGCACAGAACTTCAAATTAAATGTGCGTTCCTCGTCCAGTATTCGTACAATACTATAATTACTTAAAAACATAGGACCTTATTTAACACAGTTTTGGCTGGCTGCACCAGATATCCTCCACACAATCTTGAAACATAATCATAATCAGAAACACTGTTCCCAAAGGACACTTTTCTTCTGGTCACCTTGTTCTCCAACTTCTCCTAGAGCCTTTGCAGCTTTTCTATAATCCCCTGTTTTTCTGAACCAGCCAGATCCCTAATTGTGTTTTGCACCCACCAAACTCATACTGCGGATTAGGAAACTTTCCTGCTTTCATGAATTATTTCTTGATAGAATTCACTTAGCAGATCTCTGACTTCCATTATTTTCATGGCCGGAATAAAACGTTTTCTGTGCTTTCTTGAAGTCATCAGGATTAGCTGGTTTCTTTGCTATACCTCGATTCCCCCTTTTTCAACCCTCTGCAATAGAGGGACTCCATCTCAATCAGCCACTACCTCATTTCTCTGCCTTATTTTCCACAGACTTCCTCAAGTCCATCGTCCAAGGTTTTTGCCTCATAGTTGTGCTTCTCTTTTTATTCACCCAAATAGTCTTAAATCTGGCCATTTTCTCTAATACAAAATCTTAACTTGGTCAAAGCTACCTCGGCTACTTTATTTGTTAAAGACCTCCAAAGCTTGTACTTCCAGAAAATCATTATTAAATGTCGCCACCATCAGCTCTCCAGCTATCAACCAGCAGAAGAATACAAGCCTATTTTCAATTTTCTAAAAACCCAAGGGCCACAAGAGGCAGTAGCTTCGCATGCAAGTTTTTGAAGAAAAGAAAACAGAAGAAGAACCTTCGGTAAGGCTTCTAGTACATTGGGAATCGCAACCATCCCAACCCTCTTTTGTCCAAGCCACCATCACCTCTCCAGCTTTTATATAATTGGATCACTAATCAAGCTATCAACCAGCAGAAGAATACAAGGCTATTTCAAATTTCTAGAAACCCAAGATCCACGAGAGGCAGTAGATTCGCATGCAGGTTCGTTAAGAAAAGGAAACAGAAGAAGAGCCTTGGGTAAGGCTTCTAGTACATTGGCAATCGCAAACATCCCAACCCAACTTTGTCCAAGCCACCACCTCTCCAGCTTTTATATAATTGGATCACTAACCAAGCTATCAATCAGCAGAAGAATACAAGGCTATTTCAATTTTCTAGAAACCCAAGGGCCACGGGAGACAGTAGCTTCGCATGCAGGTTCTTTAAGAAAAGAAAACAGAAGAAGAGCCTTAGGTTCTAGTATACCGGCAATGCAACCATCCCAACTCTCTTTTGTGCAAGCCACCATCACCTCTCCAGTTTTTATATAATTGGATCATTAATCAAACTATCAACCAGCAGAAGAATAAAAGGCTATTTCAATTTTCTAGAAACCCAAGGGCCACGAGAGGCAGTAGCTTTGCTTGCAGGTTCTTTAAGAAAAGAAAACAGATGAAGAGCCTTAGGTAAGGCTTCTCTAGTACATTGGCAATTGCAACCATCCCAACCATCCTTTGTTCAAGCCACCATCACCTCTCCAGCTTTTGTATAACTGGATCATTAACCAAGCTATCAACCAGCAGAAGAATACAAGGCTATTTCAATTTTCTAGAAACCCAAGGGCCACGAGAGGCAGTAGCTTCCCACGCAGGTTCTTTAAGAAAAAAAAACAGAAGAAGAACCTTAGGTAAGGCTTCTAGTACATTGGCAATCACAACCATCCAAACCCTCTTTTGCCCAAGCCCATATCGTGGCCACTTCTGGAATGCCAATGTTCAACCAAGTCACTGGGACAGGGGACAGGGGTGCGGGGAGATGCACAGGGGATATGTGAAAGTACTTCTAAATTTTAGGGATTTTAGGGAAATGGGGGACATCACATATATAATATAAAAAAAAAATTAAAAATAAAAATAATGATGATAAAATCTCAACAATAACAATTCAATGTTCATCCCATGCAAATTCATCAGTAAATACTAAATTAGTAAATTGAAAATTCAAATTTGTAAATGATATAAACTATTAAACATGATTCAAAATTCAAATTCAAATTCAGTAATGAAATACATTGATTCATAAATCATAAATGGAAGTTGAAACAGAAATAGTAAAATAATAAATATTGATACATTGATTTAAAAATTAAATTCATCATTCATCATTCTAGAATCTAATTAATTAATACCAAGCAAAATACTAAATAGTAGAAACTAAAGTATGAAATAGTAAATTAGAACTACTCAAACTCAAAAATTTAAAATAAATTTAAAATAGTAAAGAGTGACAAGTCAAGATCTAAGATCATACATAAAATACATACATAAAATAAAATTGGCATTAATTCATCTTAACCCAAGATCTATTAAGCATTGAGAAGGATCAAACCCTTGAGGTGCAAACCTCAATATATTTAATTAGTCTTTGAAGATATAAAGCATAGGATTGCACCTCAAAGACTTTAATCCTTCAACACTTAATTGATCCAAGGTCAAAATGACTCTATGTTGTTTATCTTGTGATCCTTGAGAGTGCATGTTGTTTATACTCATGACAGATAACTTCATACTCAAAAATAAAATAAAAAAACATTTAAAGGTTTCCCACTTAATAGATTCAAGGTTAAGATGGACTTGTATTGTTTATCTCGTGATCCCTAACAGTACTCTAAAATTAAAAAAACATATCCATAAAGGTCATTGTCATTAGTTGTCATTAATTCATTGTACACTTTTAAGCCAAATTTCCAAGGTCTCTTTGGGGCAATCATTGTTCACCTAATTTCCAGAGACAATTGCTATGGATGATCAGAGCAGAATTTGAATCAAATGATCCGTCTTTAGAAACAAATAATTGTGAAAACAGGCCAGTAAATAAGAGTGGACAAAACTAATAAATGTGGACAAGATAGAAGCAACCAGGAAAGGCATGCACCTAAAACTCAAACGATCATAGCATGCAAAGATTCACCACTTTTCCAAAAATTTCAAATTAAATGACATAAAGCAAACTCCCTAAGCCAAAGGAAAAAATTTCGCATATCTCTTTATGCCTAAACTTTTCAAGCTCATCCACTAGAAGCTAAAATATAAAAGCATTGAGTTTTTTCTTCCAAATACTTGGAAGTGATATGTTTCTAGCTTTCAGTTTCATGAACAAAATAAAGCAAACACTACGATTTCATTACATTGCTCAACTTTTCTACATACCTGAAAAAACATAAAATATTCCCATATATATCTACTTCACCACTATTGAAGGAAACAATCAATTTTTATTCAAAAGGAGACAAGCAACACCTCACATCAATAAAAAAAAAGAAGAAGAGACCACTCTACAAATTATTAGAAAATAATACCATTTAGTCTTTAGACCTACATAGCAATGGTAATGCTCCAAGTCTTATCCACTTACCACTATCCAAGAATGTGAGAATAAATATTTCTATCCTCTTGTTATATCAAAAGTAACACATTTCTAATATAATTCAATACCGATCCAATCTAGTGGTGGTGGGAGGACCAGTTCCAAGCCCTCCATGACAAAATAAAAAGGTCCCTCTAGAATTTTAATCCCTACCATATCCTATAACAACTACAATTCCCTACCTATCCTATAATAACTACAAATTAACAAAGTGTTCTTACAACATGATCAGCAACGGCCTCGGCAATAATTCCACCCAAACCCACACAAATATTACAAAATACAACAATGTCCATATATTTATAAGTACCGAAAAAAATCAACATGTAATTTAGATAAATTTAAATGTTTTTTATGATGGCAGCGAATATCTTACTGTGCTGCATGTTTACATCGATGGCTAGAGTTTCAAACCCAATAGAGTAAAGTTCCTTAAACAAAAGAAGTTCAAAGACAGATCCAAAAGAGACGCAGCCATTACACTTCAGAAAACCGGAGTATAAATCCTAACAGTCGTCTCATGTCAGTCTCCCTACATAGAATGATTTCCTCTCTGTTTCTTTTCTTTCAAAAGAACTAAAATAGACATTGGTAACAATTTGATATTATGATCTTCAGATTTAAAATCTAATACCAATTTTATATTATGATCTCGAGATTTAGGATCACCAGTTATTAGTATTTTTATTTATGGACTCTTTTGGCAGATAAATAACCACCAAGGTTAAAACCCCCTATATAACCACGAAGGTTCAAACCCCCTATAGACACATTCGCCCCTTGTGGGGCGTCTCACCTGGGTAAGGGAAATATCTTCCCTGCTTGGAGATTGGAAAGATACCCCCAGTCGCAGCATCTCAGTCAAATGCTATAGTCCATTGTAATATTACTATTATGGGGAAGGGCACGTCTTTCGAAGTTATAAACCGGAAGCATCTTTTAATAAAATGTGAATAGGTAATTCGGAGTATATTTGTACTTAGCAGGTCATTGAGAACCCAGTTCCATTAATAAGCTCATTGCCAAAAAAAATTGCGATATATCCCACAGTAACAACCATCACCAAATAAATAATTTATCTTTAAAAACCCAAAAATACAACCATTATTTTGAAAATAAAATATCTTAATGCTCTATGCCATGTGTTCATGCATGGCTTCCATTACTCTTTAACATATCACAATTCCTTTGCTCCCTATAAATTGTATATTCAAAGCGTCAAAAGGGCAATTACGGAAAATAAAGCTTCAACGACAAAAACCTTAACTCTAATAAGATCATACAGAGCATGCCGTCATGGAATAAACCCCAAGAGCCTGCAGGACTTTGATCTTATATCAAATACAAACAACATACCTCTGGGCGATTATGTTACATGTATTCGAAAAAAAGAAAAATCAAAGGAGATCAGACGGGACTAAGGAGCTCAGCACGACTAGGATCGGGCTCCGAAATCATGCCGATAATGATAACCATGGAAATGAACCCATAGTGGGTGACTGTCTTGGCCTTCTTCATGACCCATTTAGTCCATTCTTTGACAGCTTTAATGGCGGATCTCCATTAAAGCTGTCCTGGTTTTCTTTATGACCCATGTGGTCCATTTTTTGACAGCTTTAACCGCGGATCTTTGACAGCTATAGTCCATTGTAATATTACCATTGTGGGGAAGGGCACGCTTTTCGAAGTTATAAACCGGAAACATCTTTTAATAAAATTTGAATAGGTAATGCTAGATATATTTGTACTTAGCAGGCCATTGAGAATCCAGACAACTGGTTCTATTAATAAGAACGTTGTCATATATCACACCAGTAACAACCACCACCAAAATAATAATTTATCTTTAAAAACCCAAAAACACAACCATTGTTCAGAAAACAAAATATCGTAATGATCTATGTCCGTGTGTTCGTGCATATCTTACATTACTCTTTAACATATCACAATTCCTTTGCTCCCTAAAAATTTTTATTCAAAGCATCCAAAGGGCAATTACAGAAAATAAACCTTCAACGACAAAAACCCTAAACCTAAAAAGATCATACAGAGCATGCCCTCGTGGAATAAACCCCAAGAGCCTCCATGACTTCGATCAGCCAAATGTCTTATATCAAATACAAACAACATACCTCTGGGCGTTTATGTTACATGTATTTGAAAATAAAAAAAATCAAAGGAGATCAGACAGGACTGAGGAGCTGAGCAATACTAGGCTTGGGCTCCGAGTTCATGCCGATGATAATAACCAAGGGAATGAAGCCATAGTGGGTGACTGTCTTGGCCCTCTTCATGACCCATGTAGTCCATTCTTTGACAGCTTTAGTGGCCGACCTCGACTCTCCATGTTTCGAACCCTTGCCCATTTTGCCTTTGCCCTTCGAATTCGCCCGCGACGCCATGAATCTTTGTCTTTTAGTTCTGCTGCTTTCTCCGCCTCCTTCAATACCAGTTGCTCGACATAGGGAGCTAATGTACAAACCCCGTTTTATACACCTCTCATCTGTTAAAAACCCTGGCACGCATTTTACTGTGCCCTATTCTATTTTACTATGTGAGGAGAAAGATCGTCGATGCACTTTCAAGTTGTGCGTGTTCTACGGCCCCAAACTACCGTTGCTTTACCACCCGGTCTCTCGGAAACCACGGGGCTATGAAACTCACCTGTGCACTTTGACATGCCAACAAGGCATTGTTGGTGGACAGACAATTTTGGGAATCACCCCTTTCGATTAAAATTACCAATTTAGTTGGCGTTTTAATTAAAATTATTAACTAAGTGAGCAGGTTTTAATTTCAATTTCTTGAAGATTACCAATTTAGTGGGTGTTTTAATTAAAATTATTAATTCAATGGGTGTTTTAATTAAAATCCCTAATTCAGTGGGCAGGTTTTAATTTTAATTAATTAAAATCCCTAATTCAGTGGGTGGGTTTTAATTTCAATTGGAAGAGTATATATTGATGAAGATTACCAATTCACTTGGCGGGTTTTAGTTTCAATTTGAATGATATATTTGATGAAGATTACTAATTTAGTGGGCATTTTAAGTAAAATTATCAATTCAATGGGTTGGATGCAATTTTTTTTTGAAGGGTATATATTCATTCATTTGGGTTTTAATTTCAATTTGAAGGGTATAAATTGATGAAGAATACCAATTCATTGGGCGTTTTAAGTAAAATTATCAATTCAATAGGTTGGATGTAATTTCATTTTGAAGGGTATATATTCATCCATTCTAGTTTTAATTTCAATTTGAAGGGTATATATTGATGAAGATTACCAATTCAGTGGGTGTTTTAAGTAAAATTATCAATTTAATGAGTTGGATGTAATTTCATTTTGAAGGGTATATATTCATTCATTTAGGTTTTAATTTCAATTTGAAGGGTATATATTGATGAAGAATACCAATTCATTGGGCGTTTTAAGTAAAATTATCAATTCAATAGGTTGGATGTAATTTCATTTTGAAGGGTATATATTCATCCATTCTAGTTTTAATTTCAATTTGAAGGGTATATATTGATGAAGATTACCAATTCAGTGGGTGTTTTAAGTAAAATTATCAATTTAATGGGTTGGATATAATTTCATTTTGAAGGGTATATATTCATCCATTCTGGTTTTAATTTCAATTTGAAGGGTATATATTGATGAAGATTACCTTGACGTTTTAATTAAAATTATCAATTTAATGGGCCGGTTATAATTTCATTTTGAAGGGGAGTGGGCCTATTGGTTAAGAATATGTGTTTCCTCTTAAGAGGTCACATGTTCAAATCTAGAGGGGGGTAGGGTATGTATATCTTTGTAGACTTTACCAGTCAAATCGTTGGGCGGAGGGGGGTCCCTTGTCCCACAAATAACTATTAAATTAAATAACTGTATTTCAAATTACAAGATTAAATTAAGTAAACTCTTCATGAAAAAAAATGCTAAATAAAATAATTAAGTACATTCTTCATGAAAAAAATGCTAAATAAAATAATTATGTACACTCTTTATGAAAAAAAATGCTAATTCTAAATTTTTATAATTAAAAAAATAAATAACTATTAGATGAAAAATTGTAAAAACCTCACTTTTTAGCTTAAATTGTAAAAACCTCACTTTTTAGCTTAATAAAAGATCAAAATATGTTAAGGTTGAAGATATGGAAGCTTGTTCGAGGCAAGGTTACATATCATATGTTGAGATACCCTTCCTTGTTTATGTAATTGCTTAGGTCAACCTCATGAGTGGTTCTAACCTCGATGATTTAAGATTTGCTTAAAGTCACACATACCGATATGGCTTAAATATGTTCAAATCATTATCAGAAGAAAATCTATGTGATGAAATTAGCATAAAAAGCAATTGTGACTACTTTATCGCTAGCATAGCAGCACTAATGTTTCCGGCTTAGAACTACTTTGTCTCAAATTTGTTGCATCTCATGGGCACCTGCAATCTAGGAGATTAGATTACTTAAACAAAAATTTATCTTCTAACACTTGGATTTGATGCTTTTAAAGCAAAACAATGATGAATATAGTCTGGCAATTAGTTTTGTTTATGTTTTGGGTAATTGTCTTTGTTTTGTTTATCGCTAGCATAGCAGCACCAATGTTTCTAGCTTAGAACTAGTTTGTTTCAAATTTGTTGCATCTCCTAGGCACCTGCAATCTAGGAGATTAGATTACTTAAACAAAAAATTTATCTTCTAACACTTGGATTTGATGCGTTTAAAGCAAAACAATGATGAGTATAGTCTGGCAATTAGTTTTGTTTATGTTTTGGGCAATTATCTTTGTTTTGTTTATCGCTAGCATAGCAACACCAATGTTTCTAGCTTAGAACTAGTGTGCCTAAAATTTGTTGCATCTTCTGGGCACCTGCAATCTAGGAGATTAGATTACTTAAACAAAATTTTATCTTCTAACACTTGGATTTGATGCTCTTAAAGCAAAACGATGATGAATATAGTCCGGCAATTACTTTGTTTATGTTTTGCACAATTGTCTTTGTTTGGTCCTAAATCCATAAATACTAACTTCATTTTATTGCATGTTCATTAATAGGTTTATGAGGTTTAATGCAAAATATGGCAAAGGCTACGGTACTGAACATTTCCAGGCACACGTTGCTTTTTCTCTACGATTGTTGTGCCATCTCTTTATTTGTTTGGATGAATGGGCCAAGCACCAGTAAGTCATTGATGCCACTCACCAATCACCAGCAAGAAGACAAAAGACAACACAAAAGGAAGAAACAACATTCACTAGTTTCAATCTTGAATTCTTTTCAATTGTTTGATGGCTTCTAAAAAGGTTGGAATTAAAAGAGAGGGAAAACACTTATCTTCATAGCAGGTAGTTTGCTTTTGCTTGATGGCTACATCTGGGCTCTACTTCAAATCACCCTCCAATAAGTGCTCTTGGTCTATCAATAATAGTCCATGCTCATTTTCCCCTCCTCGATTTTGAGCAACAATAGGATGGTTGTTTGACATTAATGAAAATTGTAGTGATGAGACAATTTGATTTTACAGTGGTTGGGTTCGGTGGCAGTCTGTCATCCATCGGCAGTCTGTCAATACTTATTAAATCCCTGTACAATCAACAAACAAGTGATGGAAGACACATAGGCGACGAAAGACGCACATGTGATAGACAATTTAAACTCTAACCCTTTTTATGAAATTTTAATACACCTTACACTTCCTTGAAAACTAGTAAAAATGAAAATGATTTTTTTTACGAACATAATTTTAATATCACTTCTAGGACGAGTTGGGAGCCTTTGACGGGTTCAATTTTAATCCCTAATTACCATGGATCCATCTTAAGCAAGGGATATTAAGTTAAGAAAGGATAAAAAATAATTTAACTGTAAACTATTAGATGATGAAGATAAATATGTGTTTGTTATTTTATTTATTTATTTTAAACATATATAGTTTATTTAACTTGAAGGTTAGTTTAAATAGTGATATCTAAGTTGTCAGATCTCTCCTTTAAAGTTGAGGAGGTTTCAAGTTGGACTATTTTAATCCTTAGAGTGAGATGCTTGAAACTTAGACACCAATTATTTTTTTCTATTTCAATTTAATAACATTTCATATTTAATAACATTTCATATATTACACCATTTGAATATCTCTTCCATTTGGTTATAAAGTGCATTTTGTTTTTCTTAATGTAACTAGAGTATGGATTCATCTTAACTAGAGATATATTAAACACCCAAAGAAATTAAGAAAAATGGAAAAGAAGTATTTTTATCTTTTTAAATTATTAAAGTTAGGGTTTTTTCACTTTTAAATTACAAAATCAACTTTTTTTTCATTGTAGTTTGTATTAACGTCATTTTATTTTAGCACATCTCATCCACATTCTTATTGAGTCAGTTGACTCGCCTCCGGCTCCACATTCTTCCTTGTCAAACCCTTATACAACCACAAATAACAAGTTTGAAAGGGCCAATCAATTTGTTAATTATGATATCATGTGTCTCTACATTATCAATCACTTTGTCGACCTGTCATAATAACACTCATTCTCCAATTACTTATATGTCGCTCAAGGTTGCTAGAAATTGAACCATGTCGAGTTGTTGCACAATCCACCCACCCTTATGACCTAAAGAAATAGGTGTGGTCCGCTTAATATAATTACTTTGCAATTAACAGATTAAACCAACTTGACTGTTATTTTATTTTATTATAATTAATATTTTATTTAATTTTTTAACCAACTTATGTCACATTAATGTTATGTTATGTTACATGTCTCATTCATAACGCATTGTAAAATGCACCTTGCTTCTCTCAGTGAAATCACCAGACGATCCAAAATGAATCAAATATAGTTACTACATTGTTTTGTTGATGTTTTAGAATGGGGAAATCATAAGTTGGGATTGCATGTGTCACTATGGGTCAAATCCTTGAAATTGCATTTATGAACCAACACCAAAAATCCTTTGGTTTGAGGCATTAAAAAACATTTTTGGGGGTTAAGACGACATGGTTGTTTTATCCCCTTGTAATGCTCATCGAGTGTTCTCAAACAAAACAAAAAAAGAGCACCCCATAATACAACTCATACACGCAATTCATGCATCGACAAGTTCACCATTATTTTTTCCCTACACGTACAAGTAGAAGTCGATGTGGTGCTAATGACATATGGAATTCCTTAGAGACTTCTAGAAGCATCAAGAGAATAAAAAATCATAACCTTAATGGCTAAGAAAGGGTGATAAAACCCTTGCTAAAAAGGGAAGAAAGGGTTCAACCGCTATTATAGTGATCATGTTTGATTTGAAATGGATCACTCTATAATTTGTCCTCTATTCTTATGCTTTCCGAGGTGGAAAAATAAATCCATGGCCTTGTCGAGCCTGTTTTAGGGGTCGACCTTGTTTGGTGATTTAGGACCTAAAACTTCTAGACTTTGTTTTAGACACTAAAAGGTTGTTTTGGTGGTCAAAACTTTGTGAAAAAGTTCATAGCCCCTCGCCAATGTTTTGCTCATTGAAAGTTTTTCAATGGTTCAAACAAGGGGGCTTCACCAAGAAGATAATACATTTTGTTCATAAAGGGGGTAAAAAAATAGTCTAAACATAGGGAAATATATTGAGATGTATTAATGGGTGGA
>JASDQU010689823.1:0-21884 GCA_032191745.1 Picea mariana
ATGCTTTCTTAGATCAGTTTGATTTCAGCAACATAGATTAGATTAGATTAGTTCTACTTCAGTCCTGCATATACAGTGCGTGTGCTTCGTCAGTCTACGTACCCCGGGTTGACAATTAAATGGTTGGGCAAGTACTACAACGTTATTATAACGACATATATTTCGCCTAACAATGTGTCCCATTTTTATATGCCATAGCCATCTTTCATCTACTTCACCCATGAAACATTTTTCTTCTTCTTCATGTTTTAGATATGTACATTGTTTGGTGTTCTTGGTGCAACAACCACTAATTTACTTGAGTCTTCTTTTCTAATTTCATATTTTTGAGAGTCAAATATGAGAATGTATCATTGATTACATGTTTGACTTACACTTAAGAGATTCGGCTTCAAATTCAACTAATAGTACATATTCTGCTTTATCTCTATTATCTCCCAAACTGATTGTACCCCTTCCAAGTATATTGGTAGAGACATCATCTCCAAATGAAACCCTTCATTTTTATTTCTTTTTCAGACTAAGGAATTTGTTTTGATCTCCTGTCATATGCTTTGAACATCCACTATCAACATACTATTGGATTGTTTTATTTTTGGCATATAAGTATACCTTACATTCTATTTTACATTTGTCTATTTGTTTTTCTTTCCATATCTTCCTATGTTTTTCTAATTGAATGTTAGAAGTCTTCATGGAATATTTTTGTAGTCTACAATTACTAGCTTCAAGACCATAATTGTTGTAATACCCCTAGGCCCAACCCCATTGTAAATATAAATGTAATTGTACATATATAAAGATGAGCTAGGAAACTTTGGGGCCAACGTGCCTTTGTATGAATATATTTTAAGGCCAGAGTGCATGTATGGTTATTGGGGTGGTCAACCAAAAGTTGAAAGGCCAGCGAGCCTCTTTTTGTAAAATGCAATCACACTCAGTTTTAATGAAAACACATCATTGATGTAGACCAACCATGTAAATTAGTCTTGGGGGGTAAACTCCAGTAGAATGGGAAAGGGGGGCTAAGAGTCTGGGGTAAAGGGGATAAGCTAGGGGGCTTAATCCCAAAGGAATATTTTATTAATATTCCCAAAAATGTATAAAGTATGGATATTTGAATATATCCTATTTCCTTATGTTGAGGAACATATCACCTTGTGAGGAAATCCATGTGGAACCAAGCTAATTTTCCAACATGACAATTTTCAAGTTGGGAACATGAAAATATAATTGGGGAAATTCAGTTCCTTTGACCATCTTCCCATTATCATTCACACCTCACTACCTCCATGCTATTGGCATATGTACGTTCATGCTACTAGTACATGTACCAGTACCAGGATCCTTGGTTAGATTTGGAGCTACACTAAAGAGTCGGGTTGTCAGGCCCGTAGGACATTGAAGAAGTGGGTTGTTAGGCCCGTGATCATTCTCTCCATGTGAGATAATTGTTGGGAATTAATTTTCCAAGGTGTCAAACTACAGCTACATGGATCTGAGATTTCCTATCTGACATGTTGTTGAATCCCTGGAAGGGAATTGGGGAAGTTTAAGGACTATTGAGCAGAGAATGGGCACACTTCCTAGGGTGGGACAATCATGTGGGGAATAAGGGAATGTAGGTTGTTAGTTTTAGCTGGCACTTGTGTCTGAGTTTGTATGATATTAAAGAGACCTTATCTTGGTTAAAAATCCTTTACCCAGTGTTGGTTATTTACTTTATCTACTCTTATCTTACTTTAATGTCATAAGTTGACCCAGGTTCAGATTTGAACAAGCTTCCAACAAGAGCCCTCTAAAACTATCACCCCCCCGATAAACCAGAAGGAAACGTAGTACACAGGGTGCACTGGGCAATCTCACCCGAGATTATTCTATGGGTGGTTGCAATGCTCATATGCTTGCAGCCTAGGAACTAGTGGGGATCTGTGATTGCCCTTTGTGATCCTCATTCATTTATTAGCTCATACATCTAGATTTATTATACTGTCATTCTTACTCATGCATGTGAAATATCAAATCTAACTAATTCATTCATTCATTTATCTAGCATCTAATCATCAACACCAAAGAAGATACATAAAATTCAGTCACATAATGCAGGGTCTACCATGGTTCACCCCTCATGGGATACGTCCACAAAGATTTGGCTATTCTTCTCTTTTATTATTTTGGTTCCAACACTACAGTGTCTCGCACCTTACAACTCTCCATCAAAACAGGTCGAGATCTTAGAATGAGGCAGAATATATCGCACCAGGCTCATCATCCTATGATCTAAACCTCAATATCTACCTTCGTCCCTCTCCTCAGCTCAACATCTTACAAAAATAGATCAAAGTAACAGTATGATAACAATGACAAACAACATGACATCTAATTCAGAACCACAGAACCTAGACCTCATTGGTACCTATTTATATATGTTCTTGGCTTACTATCCATTACATATTCTTACCAAAACCCTAACCCTAGCATGGTTAGGTCTTCTTGCATGTGTTCCACGCATGCTTTCCTCCTCTGCATGCACGGTTGCCTTGCTTGTGTTGCTTTTCCTGCCAGCTATCTTGTGCTTTATTCTCCAAAATTATTCTTTATTCTGAAATGGGCCTCCACCCAACAGGCCCCCAACACTAATATGTGGCTCGTCCCAAGCCACCTAGGAACTGTGCACCCATTTGACATCCTCTAATAGACTATGGAACTTGTCTATCAATCCCTTCCCTTATGTGTGGACCTGCGCGGCCTTTTCTGTTAGCGCTTCTAATTTCTTCATTTTGACTTCCTCCTAAACCATGGTTGTGCACTCCACATGTGTCTGCACCATGTTCTTCTTATCTGCCTCCAGTTGCGTGATCATATCCAATGCTTTCTCTTGGACGGGTTCCATCTATGCTTGTATTTATTGTTTGTGTGCATCTAACGTCTTTAGCTCGGCCTGTAATCTCTTCATGTCCTGTGTTCATTTTAAACGCTCAGTGATGCCTATCGTCTCCTACCTCTGCTTGAGGTCCTGGATTTCTACACTTATCCTCTCTTCTTGTTGGTCCCACTGTTGGACCTGCTCATCCTCCTCTAACGCTATCCAGAGCTTTGTTGTTTTTTCAAACAATTATGTGACTTTGTTAACTTGTTTCTCCAACTCTGCTAGTTGGATTGAAGCTTTTGCTTTTCGTTTCTCCCTAACCTCTATTGGAGTCGTTAGAGTCAAGTTCTCTTTCAGTTCCTCAATCTGTTGCATGTATTGGTCGATAGTTTGGGAAATCTGATTGAGTTTTTCCTTTGTTGTTGGACTCTCAGACTGCGCGTTGTCCAAAAGGTGGCTATATATTGTTGTCACCCCCTGTTCAATTTTATATGCATGCTCCTTTTCTTCTTTGGTATTGAACTTTACTTGTTCGACCACGAGCTCCAATTCTTCTTTGTCATTCTTGATTCTCTGCAGTTTGGCTCCATCTATCCTTGTGCATGACTGCACTTCCTGAGTGACGCTAACCTGGAGTATATAGAGCACCCTTGTTGGTATCTTAGCCAATACCATCTCATCCTGCGCTACATATTTCAGTGGAACCTACAGCATGTCACCAGTTACCCTGAATGTCGGACTCAACTGCGTAGTTGTGTGAATTGTATGTTTGGTTTGTGGTGTATTCCTTGTCGACATTGTTGTTTCTCCCTCCGGGAAGGATGTTGTTCCACTTTCTGACCTCTGCGCGACCCTAATTTGCTCGAGGACTTGTCTTATGCTATCCAGGTCATCTTGTATCTACCCCCTTTGATGCTTTGCTTCTTCCATGTCTTCTATGGCACATTCTTGCACCTTATCAACCATAATATCAGTGTCGTCCTCCATGATTGTATATTCGGGTGGCTTTTTTTGCGCCTTCGCCTTCTTGCACATTCCTCCTGAATGCGAAATTGGCTGCTCCACTGGATCTAGTTCTTGGGGGGTAGATGTTGATGGGGTTCCATGTGTTCTCGCAGCCCCTTCTCTTTGCTCTTTTTTTTGTGAGGCAGTGTCCTTATTTCCTGCCTGTGCATCCTTCTTTGATGTCTACACATCCTTCTTTCCTACGCCCCCTTTCTTTTCCTATGTCGACTTCTATGTTGGTTTCAGCTTTTTGGGCACAACTTTATCTCCTGCAGGTGTCTTGGCCTGCCCTACATCCACCTATATGCCTTGAGGTACTTCTTTATATAAGACTATGATTTTTCAGGTCATCGGTCCAATCCCTCATAGCCATCTCTACATCATCCTTCGTGACGCGGTATCTCATTTGGAGCCACTCCTTGGCTGCATCCCTGGGTGCTTGGATCCACATATTATGTCTGGACGCCTTGAAGTGGAAATTTCCTTGAACTACATGACTACCTTCGGGGTTATTCTCCAAGTGTTGGCGATACTCTTCTGTATCTCGATGAAGTACTTGATAAAGGTACCCATGTTCATGCTTTTATGCTTGAGGTCGGAGTTGCTCCTTAGCGACGTGTACCATGTTGCATGGCACCGACCTATCCTATTGTAGAAATATGAATATGGGGGCTCCTTCCACCCCATCAGTGTAATTAGCATGAGTAGCCATGAGTAATGGAACTTTGTGTCGAGATCCTATGCATCTTGCAGTCCTCCATGAATAGGTTTAACAGGTAGGGGGGCCAGCTGAGCGACGTGTCATTTTCACACTGTGTTATAGCTACGACAACCCTAGAAGGGACTTCTTCCTTGTGACACTTTCGCAGTATTTTGCAGGCCATGATCTTAGTGTCCATGCATGTCGTGACGTCGCTAATGCTCTTGACGATTATACCGTGTGATCCCCTCTCTGTGCCATATGTATTTTTCATTTCTTATGTCAACGCCTTCTCATTGGTTTTTTCATATAGGTATTGCATGGGGTTCTCACCCATTGATGATAGTTCTATGATCGTTGTGATTATCTCCACATATATGGAGATGGACTGCTACATCCAGAGGAATCCTCCATGTAGGACCATTATTAACTGCTTGATGCATTTGTTCACCTCCTTCCCCCTTCCAAAGTGGGGAATCTCCAGCAAGTTGAGAATGCCAATGTTTGCTAGGCCAGCTGCCCACGACTTTGGTTGTAGGATGGGATTTCCAAGGGGTCCTATCCCTATACTATCCAAATAAACCTGCTGCACAAATTCAGGGAATTTACCCTCATCAGCCACATATTGGTGTGAGTATCTCAGTTTCTCCACACAACCTAGTAGTGTTGGCGTGGTTTGCAATCCTTTTGGAATGCGTGGGATAATGATTTCTACATCTGGTTGTCTGCACGGAGACCATGCCATAGGTTGTTTTCCCTTCCTCCTAGTTTGTTGAATAGAGGACCCTGCCTCCATCTCTCTCCTTTCTATATCAGAGTCTGGCTAGCCAATGATATGATATATCCTCAACCAAACCCTCATGTTGTTGCCCAGTTGTAGCTTTGGTATTTGTGGGTATTGTCACCTCTGTCTGTGCAATAGAGTGACCATTTACTTGTGGGACCCCTTCGGCCACTCTAGTATCTGGTGGGTTTCATATGTTGTGTGTGGGATGTCCCTGCATGCTGTTGGCCGGGTCGACTTCCATTGTCGACGCAGTTGGATCCTTTCTTTCCTCCACCACTGGTGTAGGCTCTATCGATGCTTCGATCGACGATGGAATTCTGTCGACGTCAACGAACTTCTCGGGCTATCTGGTTTCCTCTTCAAGCTCTACTGCTTCCCGTGGTTCCCTGCTACTCCATGTTTTCTTCCCTGCTTGGCTCAGTGCACCCATATTTGGTGGTGCCATCATGGGTAGTGGTTGATTTTGGCTGACCGACTCTTCACTAGTTTGCCTATGTTAATTCATTTCGGCTTTATGTGCTCTATCTCTTTGTACTTTCACAGATTCACAATGGGTCTTATGTTCCCCGCGTTCCCCTTTATATAGGCAAGTGACGAAGCTTCTCGGGGAAGCTTCCCCGATGTTGATTAATGTAATGGTGCTTTATTCATACTTTTTCATTGAATTTCATACTTACTGCCAATTGGCACCTTTATAGTAGTCGTTGTTGTTCGAATTTCCGCCTTTTTTCCCATAATTGCTACCAGTTGGTGCCTTTCCGCCGTACCTGCCATTTTTCAAATTTTCACCTTTTTCTAACCATTGGTCCTTTTTTCGACGCACTGAGTTTTCCAAGTGTGCGGTATGTCGTTTCGTCGTTGTGCGTGGAATTTTTATTTTCGTTGCGATAAGTCCATTTTTTTTGCGTGCTCTCTTCTGATGTCTGGCACAGTAACCCCCATGTTTCTACACACGATCTTCTGATGTCTGGCGCAGTCTTTTTTTTCACACTATATACATATCTCTTTATTGTGCGGTAACTTCCTAAGTACTAGGAGGTAAACTGTCCCTGTATAGTTTCAGTCGGCTCCCATTGACCATTCCTCCAAGTTTTGTACCTCCGAGATCTTTCAACTATACAGCTTCCCCATCTGTGACAATATTCACTTCATATGGTCCCAACCAATGCATTCTGAATTTTCCTGGGTGCTAAGGAAATTTACTGTCATACACCAAGACTAGGTCTCCCTCCTTGAAACTCTTCCTTTTAATATGTTTGTCATGCCAAGATTTGTCCCTTGCTTTATGTACTTCTTCGTGAAATCCTTCTAGAATCCTATCTTCTTCCATCACCATCATAAGACTTATCCTTTCTTGTACTATGCCTCATTCTGTCACGTTAGTGATTGTTTCTACGCGCAGACTAGGTACCAAAAATTCTAATGACACCATTGCTTCTTGTCCATACACCAACTTGAATGGTGTCTTCCCTGTCAACTTTTTTCATGTAGTCATGTATGCCCATAATACTGCTGATATCTTCAAGTCCCAATTGTCAAGTCCCAATTGTCCATGTTAACATTGTAGATCTTTGTCAATTCATTCTCGACGATCTTATTAAAGGCTTCCACTATTCCATTTGCTTAAGGGTGATATGGTGTACTATTTTGATGATAGACTTCAAACTCCTCATTCATAGCCTTGATAGTACTATTGATGAAGTGAATGCCTTGGTCACTCATCAAAATCCTTGGGCATCCAAATCTAGTGATCACTTGCTCAAACAGGAAGTGTGATGTTGTCTCTACGCTGCAATATTTTACTGGTACTGCTTCTGCCCATCTTGTTAAGTACTATGTCGTAGTAATGATATACCTTGCTCCCGAACTCTTTGTTGGTGGATTAATTGGTCCCACAAAATATATTGCTTATTTTTTGAATACTTGCAAGGTTACTTGTGGTCTTAGGGGCATCTCATATTGTTTATTAGGTTTTCCAACCCTCTGACATACATCACATCTCTGGCAGTAGTCCTTTGTATCTTTGTGAATGGTCTACTACCATAGTCATGCATGCAATACCTTCTGTGCCGTAGATTTTCTTGCATAATGTCCTCCAGTTATTCCCTCATGGGCCTCTGCTAGAATCCTAGGCCTCTCATGTTCTAGTACACATCTTCTCAAAATGCAGTCTACGTCCATCTTGTATAAGTGTTCTACAATCAATCGATAGTATGCAGCTCTGAATACCAGATTTTTCTTCTGCGTAGTGTTGAATTCTTGTGGCGCGGTCCCTGTACTCAAGTATTGAATGATGTCAACAAAATATTCATCAGCTACTTGGACTGAAAATAACTGTGCATTAGGAAAGTTGTCCTCTAAATTCATAGGTTCCTCTCCATTGGTGATCCTTGACATGTGATCAGGTCTTGCATTCAACTTCCCTAGTTTGACTATCACTTCAAAGTCAAATTCCTGAAACAGCAGTAACCATCTACAAATTCTCCCCCCCAACATTGTCTTATTGACTAGGTATTTGAGGGTAGAATTATCTGTGAACATTTTAAAGTGTTTCCCAAATAGACAGTGTTTGAACTTCTACAGTGCATATACCATTGATAACTCTTCTCTCTTTGTAGTATTGTAGTTTTTCTCTGACTCTGACAATTTTCTGTTTGCAAATGCTATAGGATGGTCTAACTCTACCATTCCTGGATGCGCTAGAATAGCTCCAAGTGATATCATTGAAGCATCTACATGCACATGAAATGTCTTTTCCCGATCTGGGAATACTAGTATTGGTGTTGTTACCATTTTCTCTTTTAGAATGTCCAATCCTTACTAACAGACCTCATTCCACTGAAATTTACTATTTTTCCTCAACAGATTCTCCATTAGTGCGGTGATTTGTGCATACTCTTTAATTAATTTCATGTAGTATCCTGTGTGTCCCAATGTTGCTCTCAATTGACGTACTTATTTTGGTGGTGGTAAATTGACAATCACTGCAATCTTGGTAGGATCTACTAGAAAGACTTGTTTGCACACTATATGGCCCAATAGTATCCCAAAAGGTGTCCCAAATATGCATTTCTTAATGTTCAGGGATATCTGACATTGTCTACATATTTCCAATTGTTGGCATGAGTTTGTTCAGACCAAGGTCCTTCTCAAGTTACCAACAAAAGGCACCATGTAGTCTAGAGCGCTGACATTTTCATCTCCTCCGAAGAGAAGAAGTCTCACCCGAAGCGTTGTTGAGACAGAGAGATAGGGAAGGGTAGGGAGAAGACTACAGAAGATCCATAGAGTGTTCGGAACTTACTTTAGTCCTTACGCAATCAACATTATCAGATCAGAAACACCTAAATGCGAGAACCAAACCTATTGGTATTGTGATCATCAGTTAACCATAAGAGAAGCAATTGTAACTCATAAGCTATACATGAAGGCTGAAATGCATAAGCAACAATGTAAGGACACATCAGATTTGAAAATTTAACCCTTCTTTATATCATCATTAAATATCTTTCTTACATTACAGCCTCAGCATTACATAGAAAGTACAGTCTATATTCTTGGCTCTAGCTCTCGGCCATAGAGTCCTGATTTCCCAGACAGCAGGTTGTGTTCATTACAGACTCTACTCTTCTTGATTTACCATAGAAAACCTTGGGAAATTCCCACAGACATAACTCTAATAGATTCTATTCGACCTAACAATATCATCTAATGACCAAAAATGAATGAGCGAACTCATCCCCCGACTGAATCGACTAACCCGCTCTTTTTCAATCAACAACCCTTTTACAATTATATTATGTCCTATATTTTGTTATTCATTTGGTGTTGCACTGGCTTACGTAAATGGTTTTTGTTGTTATTCCTTCCGGCCTCTAATGGAGGTTGCGTGACCAACACTTGCGCAATTCTTTTCTCAAAAACGAAGGGCCCAATAGGCTCCGACCACAACCCTTGAATCGTCCTCGAGTCAAGCATTTGGTTCCTCCACATTCTCCAAGAGCAACTGTTGTTTTCCCTTATCTAGCTTTTCCTCCTCTTTGATCTCTTCTGTTTGTGTGTTTTCTTCTTTCACTTCCTCAAACGAAGGACCCAATTCTGGAATGAGCTCTAATGCTCTATGCTTTACTCCGTGAAATCTTTCAACTTTGTCCTGCCATTTTCGGGTAAGGAGTGATGCTTCGGCCAGGAATTGTTGGGTCATTTCTTTGTTTTACTCTTTTGTCCTGGCTACAACCAACGAGTTCCATTCGAAGTCAGTTGTTGCGTTGACCTAGTGCATCTGCATATAGGCAGTTTGAATCACCGGTCGAAACTCATGCAGCTCTTTCTTGGCTATGAACTGTGCTTCATAGAGGGAATTTAGTTCATTGTCATCCTACTGAATTTGATCGAAATTTTGCTACTGCTCGATGGGGGCCATTGTGACCGCAACTTCTTCGTTGAGCACCTAGATATTTGTGCACTCTTCCTCCAAGACTTGATTTCGGTGAGCAATGATACACATCTAATCATTGACTTCCTGAAGATTCTGGTGCAGTCCACGGTATGTTTGTGTAGTGCCGCTCAGGCATTGTTACCTTGCAATATTATCTTATGCATTTGTTCCTGCAGCTGTCGAGGCTATTTTTCTGCTTCTTGCTAGACTTGTTGTAACTTTGCTTGTATCTGCTCTGTGTGTGTCACAAGATGTTTCCATGCCATTTGTATCAGTTCAATTTGTTTCTCTAGTTCTGGTATCTCACTGGCTTCTGGTAAATAGGGCGCAACCTTCCGGATCTCGAGCCAGGCTTCTGCAAGTTTTTCTCGGACCTTTTTTAGTTTGCACTAGGCTAGGATCCTCTCACATTTTTCCTTTATTATACATGATTGTTCAACTAACCGTTCTTGTCGAGCGAGCTAGGCTGAGCTTGCGGCATACTGGAGTCTTTGATCTAGTTGATCTGTGGAGGCTCTGATTAGCCTAAATAATTGCGATGTTGTCCATTGTACCAGGTTTGTAGCTGAAGGAGCTGCATCAGTAGGTGCTCTCGTCTGTAGGGAAAGTCTATTGGTTGTTGAGTGGTCCGAACGAGTTTCTACCTCCTCCTCTGTATGTGGCACTGGTGCAATCCTCAATCTTAGATCTTCAGGCAGAAGTGTCGGTACCTCTGCTCTAGTGATGCAGAGCTGCATCAATTCTACACATTGCTGGGGGTTCTAGAGGACTTGCTCCATTTGCTCTCGTGTGGTTGTCGTATCCTGTGTCGTTGATGAGTCTGGTTCTTTGGGCACATCTGGTATCTTCGTGTCCTCTAGTACTTCTACATCATGCATCATGGTTTCTTGGGCCTCCTCACCCTTATGTGGTGAGGTGATTTGTTGGTCACGGTCAGCTTCCAGCTCTTTTGTGCTTCTGGTGGCTTCGTCCTATGTCGATGACTCATGTTGTCGTTTCTAGGTGCTTGGGTTCAGAACATCTAATATCGTGCTTTAATCCGGGGCTTTGGGGTCGGGGTTTGAAGTTTCTGAGTTGGGCTTGGGGAATTCACTGGTTTTCTATGGGGTTGGTCGCCCCTCTGTCTCTGGGTGGTCAAACTACATCAGCTCTGAAGTTGTGGTCTGATGTGAGGTGGCGGTGAAGATATTTGGTAGTTGGACTGGTGGTGGAGGCTGCTCAACAATGGGTGTGGACAGGAATACTTCAGGCTCTGGTCCTTTTGGATATCAATGATAGGGGTGGATTTTGTCATGGTGCGGGTATGAGGAGCGACAGATGCAAGGGGTTGTAGGTTTAGGGGTTTGTGTGGCGAGACCCAAGTTTTATGCTTCTTTTGTAACGTTTCGGTCCCAAACACAACGCCCAGGATATGGTTAACTTGCTCTCTTGATAGCACGGCGTTGTTTGGCAGTATACGGCGGGTCACTCTTTCCTTCTGCACCAACAGTTGTGCCTCTTCCTCCTCCTCGGATTTAGTCTGTACTGGCGCATCTAGCTTCTTCTGTTCGGGACCTGAGCTTGGTCCCTCCCCTGCTTCCTTGTCTTTCTTCTTGAGCAGCTCAGTTGGTAGAATATAATGCATGCCATGGGTTGCATTTAACTACTGGCCATGGCATGACCTCCTTGTCGAAAGCTTCTTCATCCAGATAAAAAGGTAGCATCCGCGTGTGAAAACATTCCCAGCTAGCATGCCTCGGCTAGACGAATGTACTGTGTCGGTTTATGCCAAATGAAATATTCCTCGTGTTATTATTGAGGATCTCTTGTGGGATGCGTGGCCTCTGTGTTGCGTCAATCATAGCATTATACCATTTGGAAAATGTTGCGTTGTTGAGCGTTGTGTTTTCTGAGTCTGGTCTGGACTACCATGGCTCAAACATCTTCGCCAGACACCCTTTGTCTGGTATTACCAGTTGTTGGCCCACCGGTGACTGCCACTTGAGCATTGTGAATGCCACAAGTAGGTATCCATAAGTAAAGGTGACTCCTTTCTCTTGTGCCTCCTCACAAGCTACGAGTAGTTCCTCCAGTAGGAAACTACACCAGTTGAATATTGATCCTTGATTGCAAAAGTCGGCAACAGATAGCATATCCAGGGTGCATTCTCCCTTATAGTAGGACCTCATAACCTTGTTGGCTATGACATAGCAGCCAGTCTGGACTGGTTCGGGTAATATTGGCTCGATGACTGTTGTGCGTCTGCCTTGCTTGGTGTTAAACTTCTCGTACATACTAAGTTCACCTTTCTTCTTCCCATGCTTACCAGGCCCCTGAAATATTTTTGACACATCATCACCTTCGGAGGATAGTCCAGTAAGTTTTTGGATGTCCTATGCATGGATTGGATAGCGCTTATGCAACCATAGGCTTCAGTCCTGCACTCTACTTATCAAAAAAATTGTGCAGCGCACAATGTCGCTTGTGGTGCCGAAGACTGGTAAGTCTCTAAGGTTCATGATAGTGGAGTTAAACAAATTAATGAAATCCTTTTTCGGTATAAAATGTATATCTCCAATTCCATCTGGGGCTAACTCCAAAAAGACATCTAGGTGCATATATGGGAACAAAGTTGAATCTGTGAGTTCAAGGTCGAGCAGCTTGACATGCTCTATATTCCCTTTGAGATCTCCTATGGTCTCGACCCGAGGATCACAGATTTCATATGGTACTGCTTCTTTCATCATGGCACTTCAGCTTACTGTAGATCTCGGCATTCGCATGTCTAGGCTATGTCTTCGGCTTTTGCAAAGGTCTTTACTGGTTCACAGTGCTGCGTGTGAAATAACTATGCTTGGTTATAGAAACAATACATTCTCAGCTAAGTTATGAGAGTCTTTTGTCTGGCTTTAATGGGTAAGTTTTAACAGTAACTGTTCCTCATGATGACTGGATGGACACGACAGGGTGTGAGTTGTCCGACGGGACGGTTTAATCAAGGGAAATCCGATTGGGTGATCTAAGTATTTACTTGTTTGAGTGGAATAGGGATGTGGTCGAATTGAGACCTTTCTACTTGATGGGTGGGTGTCTTGGCACGAAGTTTGATGGAATCTTGGTATAATGCAGCTTTATGGCTTAACAGGTGATAGTCGGGGTGTTGGACTGGTAATAATGGTTGTGACTAGACTGGGTGTACGTGGCTTTTAACTCTGATTAGATTAGGATTCAGGGCACCTCCGACCACAAGGGTTGTCCCTGTCATCCTTAATGTCAGATATTATTGGACTTTTTCATGCTTCAGGTTCTGTACTTCTGAGTCCTTAATTCTGTATCAACCAACAATTTAAACAAAACAGATAAACTATGTGTTGAAAATTCAACAAGAAACATGTGTCTAATTTACTTTTCCCTTAATTAAATTAGACAATAAATATTAATCTATTATTTCATTCATAACTGAGTGAGTTGGATTTGTAACATAACTATAAGTGTATTTAAGTGAGTTAAGATCAGTTGTACTATTTGTAACTAAAAATGCACTAGTGAGAGTTCAGTTAATCAGTGAACTCACATGCAACTGAAGATTCACCACGGTTAACTACATGCATGTCAGATCCAGTGGAGACCCAGTTGAGATAACAGGTGAAAGGGACAGTTTGGCTATCAATTGTGATTTGATCACACATGCAGTGGATATGCTTATGAGCATGTGCAAACTAGGCAATTCGGTAATGATCATTGTGAGAATTCGAATTGCAGAGATTGTGTAGAAAAGGCAAGCTATCTGGACACAGGAATTGGCACATGTATTTGCTGATTTGTGTATGACATTGTGA
Organism: Picea mariana; assembly: GCA_032191745.1. NCBI lineage: Eukaryota > Viridiplantae > Streptophyta > Pinopsida > Pinales > Pinaceae > Picea > Picea mariana. The sequence continues at coordinate 13,618 of JASDQU010689823.1, forward strand.
GACGATTGTAATTTATTGAGAGCTCTTGGATTAGAGTTTTGTATGAGATTGTTTCATGATTCCTGATATACATATTATATGATAGTGGGGTTTTTAGCTTTATGCTTTCCCGGAAAAACTTCTGTGTTATGTGTTCTTGATATTTCACTTTGTGATTGTGGTTGTGATCATGGTTTTATTTTCCGCAAGAATAATAGTAGAAGCAATTTTGTATTTAACAGTGGCATATAATTGTTATATCAGGAGAATCGCAGGAAATACTTAATTTGTATTGAAATTTCTACAATATGCATTGTGTTGCAATACTGCATGCATGGACATTATTAACTGAATTTACAAAATTCCAGAAAGAAAACAAAACTCAAATATAACTATTGTACAAGCTCCATCGGATTGGAGCGACTCCCATTCTTCTTAGTTTTGAGATAGGTAGGGCTTCAGGCGAGCGTCGTTCACCCATCCCAGTCGCAGCATACCATCCAGTTTCGCAAGTCGGACTGCCCCTGATGATCGGATTTCCGCCACTATGAAGGGTCCCAACTAGTGCATGCGCAGCTTGCTAGGGTGCATCTGGTATCGGTTGTCGTAGAGTAGCACCATGTCTCCTTGTGCAAATACCTTGGTCTTGATGTGTCGGTCATGCCAAGCTTTTTGCCTTGCCTTTTCAACCGACTGATGGAAATCGGCTAGAAATTTGGTTTCATCGAGTTCTTGTAACTCCGCAAGTCTCTGTGCCACTTATTCTTCATCTATCATACATGTGGCTTGTGCAATGTACAGACTTGGTGTGATGAACTCTGCGGGCACCACTGCCTCTTTTCCATAAACCAACTAGAACGGTGTATATCTGTGGAGTTTCTTTATAGTTGTCCTGTATGCCCATAATACCGCCATAACTCTCTCATCCCAGTCCTCTCGGTTTGCGCAACAGACCTTTGTTAGTCCCTTTTCCAGGATTTTGTTGAAGGCTTCAATTGTTCTGTTGGCCTGTGGGTGATATGGACTACTCTTGTGATGCTGAATCAAAAATTCAGTGGTAAATGTTGTTATAGTGCTGCTAATGAAGTGAGCTCCCTGATCACTGGTTAGGCTCCTTGGGCATCCGAATCAGGTGATGATATTCTTGAAAATGAACCGAGCAGCCGTATCCGTCAAACAGTCCTATACCACTGTTTCTTCATCCCAGCAAGTAAGGTAGTCGGTTGCGGTAATGATGTACCTTGACTTCGAATGTTTGGATGTGGGGTTGATGGGCCCAATGAAGTCAACTTCCCATTTCTCAAATGCCTGTAGAGCTCTAACTGGTTGAAGTGGTAATTCATCTCAGCATGACGGTTTTCCCAACCGTTGACAAACCTCACATGATCTAGCGTATGCTTTTGCATCCTTGAAAAATGTTTCCCACCAAATTCCTGCCTATAGAGATTTATGTGTCATTGCCTTTCCTCCTATGTGTCCTCCTACAATTCCATTATGGAATTCCCAGAGTATATCCTGCCTTTCATGATCAGCTGAGGATACTGTCTAGTCCTAGTTTATACAGTTGTTCGATGATCAGCTGGTAATCTGCTGCTCTGACAACCATATGGCGTTTCTAAGTTGCGGAATATGTTTCAGGGTAGGCCCCTGTGCTAAGAAAGGTTGCTATGTCCTCCAGTTATTCTGGGATTGCCTTGATCCTAAACAAATGTGCATCTGGGAGTTGATCATCAACTACTCTGCCACTTTATCCTAACTCTAGTCTGGATAGATGGTTGGGTCCAACATTGCATCATCCTGGCTTGAAGATGACTTCAAAAGAAAATTCCTGAAATAACAACAGCCATCTGCAAATTCCTCCTTCCAACACAGGTTTGTTAACTAGGTATTTTAGTGTTGAATGATCAGTAAAGAATTTAAAATGAGATCCTAACATATAATGTCTAAATTTCTGTAAAGCGTAGATCATTTCTAAGCCTTCACATTTGGTCATTGTATAGTTGCGCTCTGCTTGCGACAGCTTCCAACTTGCAAAATATATGGGGTGATCCATAGCTCCATCTCCTGGTTGCATTAAAATATCTCCTAAGGCAATTCCTGAAGCATCCACATGGACCTAAAATTATTTCTCCCAATTTGGAAATATCAAAATCGGTGCTGTGATGAGTTTTTTCGAATGCTTTGTCACACTCGGGAGTCCATCAGAATGTTTCATCCTTTTTCAGGAGGTTTTCCAAAGGTACAGTAATGTTGGCACATCTTCGGATGAACCGGCGATAGTACCCTGTGTGTCCAAGTGTGGAGCGCAATTTTTTAGCGCTCGTGGGTGGCGGCATATTCACAATGACTGCTAATTTAACTGGGTCTACTAATACTCCTTCTCAGCAGACGATATGGCCCAATAATTTTTTGTGTGGCATATAGAAAATACACTTTCTGAGGTTTAGTGAGATTTGTAACTCTCTGCATCTGTCAAACATTAGCCTCAGTAGTGCTACATGTTCTTTGAGCATGTTATATATTTTCCAATTATCCATATGGACTTCTATGAACTTGTGAATGAACTCTCTAAAGGTTGCTATCATGATCCTGGAGAAAACTGCAGGGGTGTTCTTTAGACCAAATGGCATGACATTGTATGCAAACGATCCCCATTCAGTGATGAAGGTGGTTTTTCTCTTGTCCTCTTCAAAAATCCTAACTTGATGGTATCCTGAGAATTCATCTTTAAATGAGTATGCTTCCTTTCCTGCAACCTATTCTAGGACTTCATCGGTAAAGGATGTTGGGAAAGGGTCATGCACACGGGTAGAGTTGAGGCTCCTGTAGTCCACACATACTCTAATGTCTTCGGTGTCTTTCTTGTTTTGAATGACTATCGGGTTGACCCATTATGCTTCTTCTACTGAAAAAATAAGACCGGCTTCTAACATCTTATCAATCTTTTTTTTAACTTTTTCTTTTACTCTCGGGTTAAGACGGTATGGCCTATGTCTGACAGGCTTGGATCCTGGTTTTAGCTCAATCTTCATTTCACCCAAAACTCCTTTGATTCCCTTTAATTCTGAAAAAGTCTTCGGGAACAAGTCTTCGTATTCTCGCAGTAAGGCATGTATTCCTTGGTTGGTTTGCTCATCTCAGTAATTGCCTACCAGGGCTATCTTGGGTTTCTCTTCAGTCCTTATGTTGAGTCTCTGCAGTTTTAATGGGTGATTGTAGGAACTATCGGTCTGGCTAGGTATGGTGTTTTGGATTTCCCTGTTTCCCTCAATCTCTTTGATGGCTAGGTTTCTCGTTTCTGCTAATTCATCTAGGCTTTTTGAGGCTTTGATAATCTGATAGCATTCTATAGGCTTTCCAGTCACAGGTAAGTGGAGTTTGGTCTGAAATTCTTGGGTATGCCTGGGACATACTACAAATTCTGATCTCTTGTCATTATTGGTTGTGGAAAGAAGTTCTTTAATATTTTGAAGGATTGGTTCAAGCTCAGGGTACTTACTTGTAAACAAGAAGTCTTTGCAAAATTGAGCTACTAGTGTTCGCCAATCACTAGTCTGTCTTCTAGTTTCCTCATGTATAAACCAAGCTTTCGGAACTGGGCCTAGGGAATGGGGAAATACCTGAACCCAGAAGAGAGAGGGTATCTCTGCAACCTGCCATTATGTCACACATTGTTTGATGTGTATTCTCAGGTCCGATTGTCCGATGAACAGTTGCGCGGCGTGGGGTTTCATCTGTATCTTTGTTTCTAGTTGTTCCTTATTCTAGAACCTGTATTTGAGAGCTTGATTCACCTCATCCCAAGTTTTAAGTGTAGTTTTGTGCATAGCCCACCATCTTGCGGGGTTGTTCTAGAAAGAAATATCTAGTACCAAGATTCATTGATCCTCTCTCACATTCTCTTCCATGCTCTGTAAGAACTTGCCTAGGTATGAGGTGTCATTATATACTGGGTGTTCTCTGAATTCAGTCCCAACCCATCTGGTCATGCTGATAGTTGTGCATCTTCTTGAGAATTGTCCATGCGAAATTTGTTTCCAACTATCAAAAGCCAGTTCTAAGTCCTCGTATGTTGATTGTATGCTTCTCCAACTTATTGATCCATCAGCAGTAGGGTTTATGTAATCATTTCTTGTCCCAGTTGTTATGGTGTACAACTGGTCTAGGTCTTCTCCTTCCATATTATTTTTTGTTGGTTCTGCGTACCTGGGTCCTACATATGGATCCAAAGCTTGAACTACCTTGATTCCTGCAGCCTCAAAAGTCATGGTGTCTTTCTTTAAGTCAATTACTGCATAGTTTTCGTAGGCCCAATCGATGCCAAGTAGTGCAGGATAGGGGTCCTTCCCTCCCATATCTCAATGACTTCAAAGTCAACCATTGTTTTTACTCCTGCTACATCGATTTCCACGTTCTCCAGTCTTCCTATGGGAAAGATATAGTACTAGTTTTCCATTCTTATCTGAATTGGGGAGTATGTCAGTCTTGGTTTTCCTAGGGCTTCCCAGGTCTTCTTGGGTAGAATGTTCACATCAGATCCTAGGTCTAGCATGACGTCCTTAATTTTGAAGTCATCTAACTGTGCTATCAGTCAGAATTCTTTTCCGGATCTTACTTTTCTTCGTTGCACCCTCTGAGTACTCTTCTCAGGGAGGTTAGCCCTAATATTTGCTTCTGAGGTTCCTTCATTCCCTAAGACTAGGTACAACGCATTGCGCAACTTCTCTGTCAGTTGATCATTCCCCAGAATGTCATAGAATAATTGAAACCAGAGGTCGACTACATTTTGATGCTGCTCAGGTTGTCTTGGTATGCCTATAGGGTTTCTGGGTGCAGGGGGTGATGCAGGTACTTGTTCTATCTTAGGGTATATGAACGGATGAGGGGGGTTCTCTTATGTCTCACAACTAGGAATACTCTGGAAGACTTCTATGGCATCCTTAAAGAACAAGTTTTGTTTTAGGGGATCATACTTGTCTCCCTTAGGTGTTGCCTTCTGAATCTGAGGTAGAGCATCAGCATCAGCTCCTGTCCTCGCGCCTCCTCGAGTGATGATGTTAAGATTCGACAGTTGTCCTTTATAAATCCTTTTGATCTCTGAACTAACAAGGTTAGTTCCTCTTTGCCTTACCTGTCTTCCCATTTTGCAATTAGCTCTGGGAAATCTTCAGTTGCGTGTCCATTGGTTCTACAATGAGAACACCATGGCCGCCTTGGGTGAGGACAGTCTCTAGCCAAGTGAACCTTTTCATCACAGTTATAACATCTGCTCGTTCCTCTTTCGCCAGTTCTTCCTCCTCTAAAATCTCCACTAGCTCCACCTCCTCGACCTCATCCTGGTCCCTGAAGGGTTTCGCTTACTCTTAATGTTGTTCGGTCTATCATGTCTGCCAGTGCATCCAACTCCCTACATTGGTTGGTAGCATGTGTGGTAGATGCGCAGAACTCACAATGGACTGTATTTGGTATCGTCGAATATTTTTTCATGATGGGGCACTGTCATGGTCCATGCCCGTGGTTTCGGCAGATCTCACAATACTCCATCGTCGGTGCTACTTGGCCTCCTGGGAATGCATGATATGGGATAGGATGGTGAAATGGTGGGTTCATCGATACTTGTGCAACTCCTCCTTTGGGTCCTGGTGGGGTTGTCATCAGATTCTATGGAGGTCCCATCCCTCTCCCTCATGGGAATTCATTTGCCAAATGACCTTCCGTATAGCATCCAGTGCACCAAACCTATGGTCATCCTAGTCTGGGTATTGTCAGTTCTTGAATGTTTTATGTAAGGGCTGATATTTTTCCTTGTAGTTGCGCTAGATTCACTTCTACTAGGGGTCAGGTTAATCTCAAGCTTCCAAGGTATCCCGCCATGGCTTCAATCTTCATTGATTGTTCAAAGGCATCTGTCAATGTGGCTATCCATTGTTGTGTTAGCGAAATTCGAGTCAGAGGTAGTAGCCCATGTATGTACCATTCCCTTTGATGTTCTTCATGGATTGGGTGTGCCAACCTCCCTATGGTGTCTTTGAAATTTTGGTTTTATTCCCAGGCCGATTCACCTTCTCTCTGTTGGATTTTGCGCAGCTCAGACATAGCCTATTGTTCTGACTGGGGTAGTTTAAACTATGCTATAAACCTCGTTCGTACCAGACCAAGGGTGAACGCTTGACCTTGCATCCCTGGCACTCCTGGTTCAATGGTTTTCATGTACCATTTGAGAGCATGGCCTCTCAGGGTAGTCTGGAATTCGACCAACTTGTTCACATCTGGTGTCCCTCTGGATCTCCAGATGGCTTCGCACAAGAACCAGTGTTGTTCAACGTCTTCATCTCCCTTACCCCAAAATTCTGGGTATCAGGCAATCGATCCTCCTGCATGGTTGGCCATTGTTGATCATGTTGTTTGTATCAATGTGAACCCTAGCAGTCCTGCTTGTGATCTACTAGGGGATCCCACTATCCTCTCTGTACTCACACTTCCTAGTTGTGACTGGTTAACTAATTGTACTGAAACAGAACTTGTATGAGTAGGTAGTATAGAACTTACTGCTTGTATTGAGGGCACTTGGGGTACGGGTGATTCGGGGCTAGTGCCACTGGCTTCGGGGTGGATTTCTTTGATCTAGGGGGTCTCATTAGATTCCACTGGGACGATCTCTTCAGCCTGATTCCCGATCTCTCCTGTTATCAAGGCTGAATCTTCTCTTTCTCCTTCAAGATTCATGTCGGTTTCCTCCTCTCTTATATCCACGCTTCCTCCTTCTCGTCCCACCTTCTGGGGACTTCTCGCTCTCCTTGCTTCTCTCTCGTTTAACCTTTGACTGACCAGTCATTCCTGTCTTCTCATCCTCTATAGTTCTTTCATCTGTCTTCCTTCTATCTCTCCCGATCCTCCTTCTTTCCTCAACTTTTCAGACTGTCTTGTGGCTTTCTTGATTTTTCCGTGCCACCACTTCTCAACTATGGTGGATCTCTTCAAGGCTCGCTCATCTATTGAATCCATTTCTTGTTGTTTCCCCCCCATTTGTCAAAGAATCCTTCCCCTCTCTTCATGCTATGACTCTCACCCCGTCTCACCCTACCCCAAGCGAGGGTGTTTACGTTGCCATCTCGGTCAAGGACATAATCAACATCCCTTCCTCCACCAAGAAAGCTTTAATCCACAGGGGGATCTCTCTTACAAGTCTTCCCCTTGTGCCTTTCTTGAAAATATCCTCTGCTCGCGAGAAAGACTGGTGGTTCTCAACTGCAAATTTGATTATGTATCCTTCTATCTGTTAGAAAAAACAGGACCGTGGAGCAATAAAATAAAACAAATGTAGAAACAAAACATAGAAGATACACAATACAATAGAGATGTAGATTTACGTGGTTCACCCAGTGTGGGCTACGTCCACCAGAGAAATTGTCAGGTCCTTCCTTTTTTTATTATCCAGCATATGAAGGGATACAACCTACAGCAAACCTATTGTAACTTCCTCTTCTTTCTCTCACAGTCTCCTATCTCAGAATACAATATTCACCATCCACCATAGCCGCAATACATTTCCCTCATAAAAGACGGCTGCCTTCTAGGGAAAAAAACCCTAACATAATCTCTACCATTAGATCTGCGACCTTTAAATGAATGGTCCAGATTTACAATGAAATTACAATATACATTTACAAGGCAATTTTTCCTTCAGGGGCTTCACCCCCAAACCCCCGTTGGGGGCCTGCTTGCCCCCAGACCCCCTAGCCGGGGGGATAGCCCCCCCAAACCCCCTAGTCGGGGGGATATCCCCCCCAGAACCTGTAGAGGGGGTGCCCCCCCTCTGCACTCCCCCGCATGGAAGAGTGTACATACTTCTTAGGTGTAAATACTTCATGGGGTATAAACACGGCTGAAAGTAAAAGACCTCTGAATCAGGAAGATAATCAAGCTCCACAACCAACAATCTCCCACTTGGAGACTGATCTCAACAACTCCGTTGTTGCTGTATATGCTCGAATCTGAACCTTCTTGGACCTGGAAAATTCCTCATCTTCATCTTCATTCTTGAAGACCAACTGAAACTGAGCAGGAACTTAGTTTCTCCCTGGTTACTCCCTTTGTTAACATGTCTGTAGAATTCTAGCTAGTGTGTATCTTTTCCAACTTCCAATGTCCATCTTCCAAGGCAGATCGTATGAAGTGGTACCTCAACTGTATATGCTTAGTCTTCGAATGGAAGGCTGATTTCTTTGCAAGATGAATGGCACTCTCACTGTCACAGTACAACCTGTTATTCTCTTGCTTCTTTCCCA
>JASDQU010689823.1:78877-89562 GCA_032191745.1 Picea mariana
CTTACTTGCTTATTTATTTTCTTTCATAGGGTAGTTGCTCATTGAATGTAGGTTGGCAAGTTAAAGGTAGTTTGCTTTCATCATTTGCTTAGTATGCTTAGTAGTTTACCTTTGCTTACTGTCATGAACTAGTTTTCCTTACATAGAGTTTTCATTTGCTTTCTTAGGAACTATCCATCAGTCCTTGGCCCAAAAGTACTTAGGTTACCTAGTTTCAATTTGCTTAGCAGGGTTTGTTCATTAGATAGGTTTGCTTGAGTAGATTAGCCCTAGATAGATGCTTTCCTTAGTTAGTCTACACTCCTACCAACCTTTTTACCTCTGGCATATATTTTTCTATAACTCTAAGTTTACTTACCCCGGGTTGACAATTTAATTGAGGGTAGTTTAGTGTCTTTTTTAGTACATATAAATCACCTAAGAACTATATTTGTGCTTTTCAATCTTGTCAGGATTAGCTGAGAAAAGTAACCTTTTGGAGTCTTATTTAAGCCCTTTTCAGACTCTCTAAACATGAAAATATTGTCGAGCAATCTTGTTGTCCTTCACACTCACCAAACTAAAATTTGAAGTCACATCTATCTGGCAGTATTTTACCCCTTTTTCGGTTCGGGTGGTCAATTTTACGAAGAAAGGTATACTCTAGGAATTTCGGTTCACTAGAAGAGTATTCTCAGGTATAAATTTAACTCTTTTTCGGGCCCGAGGGACTAAATTTACGAAAAAGGAACCCCCACGGTGTCCATAGTTAAGCTCTTTTCAGACTCCCTAAAATTGAAAATATCATTGAGTGACCTTGTTCCTTCACACTCGTTAAATTGGTTCAGAAGAACATCCCCTACGAAGTTCATAATTAAGCTCTTTTCAGACTCCTTACAATTGAAAAGATTGTTGATTGATCTTGTTTGTGTCACACTCATTAAAATGGTTTTCAATAGACGTATTTTTCATGCTAGTTTATCCCTTTTTCGAACCGACTAGACTATTTTCGAAAAAGGTACCCCAGTGGAGTCTTCTTTTACGTTTTTTCATACTCTCTAAAACGTGAAAAAACTACCAAAATTACCTTCTCTGGGCTCGTGAAAAATACATTGAAGGGGGTTTCATCATGTCCTGCTATTCGCATTTGCATCTCTGTGTATTTGGCCTAATGTTGGCTCCATGTTGCTCTCAACTGAACCTTTGAAGCATGCCTTATACGCAAGCCTTTTAGCACTTTGCCTCTGCGACCTAACACCTTGACCCATGGAGGAATTTTCCCCGAGTGTCCTTTTCCTGCACATGTCTCCTTGCTCTGAACATTAGTGTGCTACTTGCACTTGGAACTAGTATTCTTGTGACACTCGTTCCTCCTTTGTAATGTATCATTCTTTTATTCTTTTTCAAAGCTCTTTAAAAATATTGAAAAAGAAAAAAAAAATCAAAAATACCCCAAAAAGAGGACGGGAAATATATTTATTTTTTTGGCAGCACAATGAGTCACCCTTGGACAAAGCACATCCTTATGTTTGTTCATCAAGCTTTGGGATCTAGTATGACCCTAGGAAGTTGTTCTCGCTACATAGAGTTGTGTCCTCCTCCGTTTGGTTATTCTTGCAAACACATGGAGAGTTTGTGTTGCCTCCTGCATCGTGAACTTATGTCAATGTCATGCTACCTGAGTCTGATCATCTTTCATGTTATTGTCCAAAGGAATTTTTACCCAGCCTGAGTCGGCCTTTCTGCATTTTGTCTCTTGACCTCATGTTCGGCCATCCCGAAAGTTCAATCAAGTCCTTGTTCAAAATCAATGAAGTTATTTTTCTGATCACCAAGATCCTCTTGTTTGTTCCCGATGAGCCATCGAAGACCTCTGGGTAGTGAAGTCGTACACTCACATTACACTCCTACCCAATTTTTGAAGATATTGAAGTTGTTGCTTGATCTCTAAAGGCCTCATCTCTAGCCATCAGGCATCGTTGGCTTCTTGAAGAAGGATACTATACATGTATATCTTTGATTTCTAGATGTAGATCTGTTGTGTATTTATAGTAGCTACACTTTGTATAGTTATATGACATGGATCTTAAGTGTATTTGATTGGAAGCCATGATTTATTTCATCCCGAGCATGGGTATGCCCGTCTTGGAGGGACAATTGTTATTTTTGCAAATGGCACCTCCTGAACTCTGGTCCCGGGCTCACTCACTTCATACATCGGTGAATATTTTGTAATTTATTTTGGCCATCAGATGCTCTTATGACCTCACACATTAGAGGGCATCTGTTATAACCCTAAATTTCTCCAGACATGCATACTTGGCACTTGGCCCTCTTACTTGCTATTTTTTCCAATCCATCACTTTGTTGCTCTTCTTAAAAACTCATTTTTTTAAGATGTACGCGCCCTACACCATTATTTCCCGCATACACGTGCCTGTTGTGACACTACAGCTCGTGTATGTACGCTAGTTGCATCATTACAGCCCATGTATACTTGCAAAAGTTGCAAAAATTAAACAGTTGCAAGGAATTCGTTGAGATTACGGGCTACTGGATAGTTTCCTAACTAATCCACCACCTATAGCCCGTCACCCAACCGAATAACCATCCTTCTGTCATATAAAAGGAGGTGTTGGAGTATCATTCTTAAGCTAAGAATAAGAACAGTGAAACTCTTCCCATTTCACATTCCCTCCTCGCCCCAAGCATTTGCAGCCTTCTTGTGAGAATTGCATCAGAATTCCTCATTTTGCCATTTTTCCTCCATCATAAGCCCATTCCATTTCCCAAGAAGAAGGTTGAGAGGAGAAAGATATGCAAACATGCACTTGGAGCTTGGTGAAGAGGAGCCCAGACCGGGTTCGTGGAGCAGTAGTTGGCACTGGTTGTAAGTAATCATTGTATTATCAATAAAAGAAGTACTTTTCCTGTCCCAAAACATGATGTGTCGAATGTTTGCATTTGTTTTATGTTTTTATTCTAACATCTAACCTGTATTTATGTATGAGATGTATGCTTGTAGTTCCCTATTTATTTTTCTTTGAATGCAGGCTAGCCTTAGGAGGAGGTTTGTAGTCAGCGGAGCCTTCAAACACGAGAGGATCTACACCGGATGCAGAGTAAAGGTAAAGTTACCAGATCCTTCTTATTTTACTTTTCTTGCATGAGTCTGGGGTATGTTTGGGGGTATTTAGAAAAGTAAGAGACTTTTAGACGGTTGTGATCTACCTACATTGTAAACCCTGGTGTAGCCATAGGGGGGTTTTCCCTCTAGTAGGATCTTCTTCTTTTTATTCGTGTTCTTTTGCAGAGTTCGATTCATCATCCTTCAACTCAAACTCTATTTTCTTTGGTTCTTCCTTCCTTGGTAGAACTTCCTATTTGATGACATCTTTTATTTCTCTAAATACCACATATCGACTATACACTACCTTTTTATTTTTTGGTTTCCAAATCTTATAGCCTTTCATACCATCTTTATACCCAATAAAGATACGCTTTTCAGCCTGTTGAGGGGGTTGATTCCCTTTAACTCAACAGTAGGAATCGTGCCAGAATATAAGGCCCAATTAGAATCCTCTCTATTTTGGGTAGCGTGATTCTCCAGATTGATGATATGGTGAGTTTCGATGGGATTTAACTAGTTCCTCAAAGTTTCCTTTCTAACTATTAATCTCTTTTTGTAGTTCAATTTTATTTTACTATTTAAACATGTGAAACTTGAAACTAACTTAAATGACTAATTTAATTTGGAAGAAATTTGTGCCTAAGGATAACCTTCAGCCAATGGTATTTAAACAAGACCTGAACTTAACTAATATCAGTAATAATAATACCATTAATCAAATATCATACATTCTTTAAGAAAAGGAAAGGAATAACATGCATGGAACCACATATAAGACAAATTAACCAAAAATAATTCTACACATTGCTCACATGTAATAAACTAAAGAATCGTCGATTTTTTACCAATATTCATAGCATCCATAAATCATTTAAGATAATGATCCTACTAAATGGCCTATAGTTGATAACAAGACACAGAACAATCCACAGATCGAGTCACATCCACAAATTGGCAAAAAATTGTCTTTCGCTCTGTCCAAGCTTCTCAATTAATTATAGCTTCAAAATGGTTCTCACCATTGACTATCAAGTTCATACACCAAACCCTCGACCTTTTGGTATGTGGTCGATTCTTTTATTTATACAAAATTAAAATATTAAAAATAGCTTAAATTTCACTTAAAGTCAAAGAAAACAAATAGCAAAGTGGACTAGTCCACGTGTATTCTCCAAGTCATCCTTTAGTCACTGCAGCAGATTTTCTTTGTCATACTCGGACCATCGGGTGAAAATATCTTCACATGTGTGAATGTAAATAAATCGATGTTGATCTATGGGCACACATAACACCTCTTTCATCTCCATGACACATTGCTTGTATTTGACCAGCCTTGCACTGAGGTATTGTAGGACCATTGATGCCCTCGTCGAGCCTTCCACAAACCTCTTCACCTTCCCTATAGCCAAAATTTTTATCTAGAGTACATCATACTCATATTTGTGGTCTCTGTATGTGGTTTTTTTTATTATCTCATTACTATAAATGAAGTCTTTGGGCGATCCAAACTCAGGGAGTTGAATATCCCTCATTCTCTCATTTATCTTTCCATGTCTCCTATTACATTCTTCCCACCTTTCTTACATTTTTTGTTGTGGTTCCACCACTTCTTGGGTCCAATGCTCAGTTTCCCTTTGTCTTATTGCTATGTTGCAGTTGGTAAGCACCCTAGTTCCATGTTTATCTTCACCTTAACCCTTCTGAATTTCCTTGATGTACTATATTTGGGTCGATGCCTTGTGTGCACTCTTAGACCATCGCAACATGTCTTTATGGGCCACTAATAATGTTAAGTACCTGAATAGATCTACAAATATACTTCATAAATAACCCTTAATGTCAACAGGAATAAACCAAACCATTCACCAAAATATTGAACACAAGAAATAGCCAAAACCCTTGAGGTGGGGTAACACCATATATTAATCCTTAGGGAAGGATAACACTCAAGCAATCCTTGTTTGCTACAACAACAATATTCTTCACTATGCTTCAATACATTGTTTACACTTCTTTATATAACATTCTCTCTATCTCCTATGAACATTCTACAGAAGGAATATTCTAGTAGGTGGAGCCTTCTCACATTTATTGTGTTCACACTATTACATGGACCTTATTTAATAATATAGTTGACCTAGTCCACCTTACATTGAATGGTGCTGGAGGCAGGCCAAAGGCCAAAGCAGAAAAGCAAGGCATTTTTGGGAAAGAAAGCATGCACAAGGAAAGCGACAGCTGGAAGGAAACATAGCATGCGTGCATGCAAGGAAAGTAACAGCTGGAAGGAAGAACAAAACGCATGCATGGGAGGAAGACCTAATGAAAATAGGGTTAGGGTTTTGGGTAATGCATTGTAATGGATGAAGATCCAGAAATGTATAAATATAGATACTTAGGAATCATAGAGGGTTCAAGGGTTTTGTTATTATTGTTCAGAGGTTACAGAGATAAGTCGATATTGTAGTGAATCAATATGTAATATTTTGTTGTATGATCTATTTTATAAGTTGTTGAGCTAGAGGAGACGAGGGAGGGAATATATTGAGGGTTATATCGCAGGCTGAGGAGCCTGGTGCGATCTAGTCCGCCTCATATATATCTTACCCGACTGTGGAGGATTGTAAAGCGTGCGGCGCTGCAGATGCGGAAATAACATAATAAAAGAGCCAAGAGCCAAATCATTGTGGACGTAAACCAGGAGGGGTTGAACCATGGTAACATATGTGTTGTGTGATGAATGCATGCTTATCTTTATCATCTTTTCAATGGTTATGGCTATGCTTAATGAATGAGTTGTTATATTTCCCGTGTATTCACAAATGACAGTATATGGCATTTATAGTTATAATAATGGTTCATTATTTAGCTCTCATATCTCACACTCAATCCTAGGTTGTAAACACCTGAGTCTTACAGCCACCCATTAAAGATATATTGGCTGAGACTGCACAGCGCATTCTGTGTGTTGTGTTTCCTTCTGGTTTACCAGGGGGGGCAATAGTTTTAGAGGCTTTGTTGGAAACCCAACAAACTTGAACCCTCAGTCAATAAACGCAGACAATATAGAAGAATAGTAACCAACAAATAGTTATGTTTCCATTGGTAGGAACAGGAGAGGGTTGAGTAGATGAGATAAGTCTAAGACCTATCGGAGGCAGATCAAGAAAATATTAGGGCAAAGAGAAATGAGCCATTAAAAGGGGATGTTGAGACCGTGGAATCCCACAAAACCAAAGATCGAAAGCTGTTTAAGAACAAAAGAGCTAGAGTTTTCACAAAAAGACAATAGAAACCCTAGAGTAACACCCTGCAAGTATCTTGAGAAATATGTGTTTACTGATTTGCATGAAGTCTTTTTTTGCGATTTTCCACAATTATTGCAGGAGTGGATACTAAGGTTGAAGGATAACCATGCAACAAACCGAATTCAACAGATAGAGTGGACCCCAGTACAAATTTAACAGTTGTAGCAGGTGAACAACAAATTCACCCACGCAGTAGATTTTTGGCTTGAAAGTATTGTGGTAGGCTTCATAACAAATTTTTTAGTTGACACAGTGAAGTTGTACAGCACAACGAAGCAAGAGTTTTTACATGGACCTCGAGGAAGGTACATTTGATTGCTCTATACTTTGATTAAGATATTGCTATATAACAAAGGTGTAATTACAATGGAGTCATACAACTAAACCTCCATACGTGCATGGGGGAAGGGGGGAATCACTGACAGAGAGAGGAGAAATGGAAGGAGGAAAGGATAAGGGAAAGAAGGAGGAACCCTTGGACCCAATCATGATGGGCGATGACCAGATCAAGCAGAGCATGGCGACAGCTAGAAAGACGTGTAGTGGAGTACCCTACCAATAAAAGATGAATACCAAGAAGAGATTCATCGCCACGAGGGAAGGTTTGGCGAGTGATGAGGAAGACGTAGAGGATCTCCAGGCTGTGGAGCAGATTGAGGAAATCTTGTGCGTAAAATATGAGAGGAAGATGAGAGGTCCAAGAGCGAGAAGACAAGGCAGCAATTCTATCAATATTAATGTCAGTGTGGAACCCATAAACCCATGTGTGACTAATACACCAAAGAGAACACCACTGCTTAGAAAATCAAAGTTCAGAAGCATTCAGACAGCAGGAAGTACATCTACACAAGGAACAACAACTGGAGGAGCCAGTTCAGGTAGCACTAGTCAAGTATCTACACCACGCGGAGGTAGTAGTTCAACATTCAAAATGGCAGGACACGGTCCGACCATCAGATTACCAGAATTGCAAGGAGAAGCAGCAGAAGACCCTAAGAAACACTTATTCATTTGTGCAAATATCTGGGAAGAAAAATAGACCACTGATGAAGATACCAAACTTGTGCAACTAGCGATTATGCTAAGATACCACGCACTAGACTGGTACATGAGTTTAGACGCAAATAGTGCCCCTAGGACGATAAGGACACTAGAGGACATTAAGAAGTTACTGATAAATGAGTTCCAAAATCCAAGTTCAGAGGATCAGTACATGAACGAGATGATATAAATAAGACACAAACCAGGAGAGTCTGTATGGGATATTGAATAGAGATTCAAGCAGTTGAAGGGAAATTTAAAATATCTCATGACCGAGATGCAACATCGACACATGTTTGTCAACTCACTGCTCCCACACTTAAAATATCCATTGCGACAACAGAAGTTCCAGATGCAAGAAGAGTCTCTGCAAGCAGCCCTGCAACTAGAAGAAAATCAGTATCAAAAGACAGACCCAGCTATCAAAGAGTTGAAGGAGGATTTAAAGAACTTAACGTTTCAGCTGAACTAGAATAAGTCGTTTGGTGTACCACATGTAGGACGAAAGGAGACCACAAGAATGAATGTCCAACATTCACACAATATATAGCAGTAGGAATGCCAAATCTGTTACCAACAGGAGGGCTATGGTGCAAAATCTGCAAGAAACTGAGTCACGACCCTTATCACTGCATGATGATGCAGAAATACCAGACAGTCCCAAAGAGCTCCTATTGCACGTTTTGCAAGTCAGTGGGCCACGACGACAAATATTGCAGAACCATGGAGTTGATGAGAGAAAGGACATGAGATGCATATAGAGTGCAGGTAGAAATGATGACTGGGCAAGCCGCACCACAGTTTAATCAAGTTCTAGCTCCATACAACACTGTGCAATAGCAGTATAATACTGTGCAGCAACCATATAATAACACACAGCCGCAGTACAACACGGCACAACCTCAGTACAATACCGCGTAGTATAATCAGGCACCTCAATATAATGCGTCGAGAGAAGATCAAGCAGGCTACAGAGGTGGAGTATGAGCCCGAGGAGGTTTCGAATGAGGTAGAGGACCAGTGGTATGTCACAATTGTCAACAACTTGGACATTATGCAAGAGAATGCCCACTTCCACCAGCAACTTGTATGTACTGTCGTGCATCGGACCATGATACGGAGGAATGTCCGACACTACTAGTAAATATCCAGGAAAAGAGGAACCAGAACAACCAAAATGTTCAGTGGATTTCTGTCGAAGCAAGGGATGAAGGACGGAACATCAATATAGTTACTCGTGGAGGAGCTAAAACAAGCGACGACGCAGTTCGACAAGAACCAGTACAAAACTAGTGGGTAAAGAAGAACACTGAACCAAGGAAACAGTTCGATGCACAAAAGGAGAAGGAGATATTTAAAGAAGTTAGACAATAATTTTAGAAGGAAGACATAACGTCGACTTCAACTGCGCAGCAAAACAAGGAAGCACCGGAGTACGAGATAATTCCATTATTGGATCATACCAACAAAATGCAACCCATGGGACAAGTCAGTACAATCAAAGGATTTTTGCAATCATATGTAAAAATATTAAATGATCCATCATCTGTGAAAATATTGCAAAACATACTAGAAAAATGTAGCATCGAGACGAAAGAAAAACTAGAACCAAAAACTATCAATCACCTACATACAAGGAGAAAAACCAGTAGGGAGTTCAGAATGAATGCCAACATCGGAGATTTCAACATGGGAGATATCATACTGGATCTAGGATCTGAAGTTAATGTATTACCAAAGAAGACATGGAAATGCATGGGAGAGCCCACATTAGGATATTCACTTGTTCAATTGAAATTGGCAAACCAACACAGAGTCCTACCAATCGGAAGACTGAAAGGAGTAACAGTAGACCTAGATGGAGTGTGCACTAAAGCATATTTTGAAGTCATTGAAATAGTGGACGGCACAACACCATACCCAGCATTGCTTGGTCTGGATTGGGCATTTGACAACCAGGCCATAATCAAATTGAAGACCTGGAAAATGACATTTCAGTCAAGAGAATACAGGGTCATTGCGCCATTAGACCCATCAAAAGGGGAGACGTTTTTCGAACCTACTTGCCTAGAATTAGAGGAAATTAGCCAGTTATACAGAACAACTACACGCGATGAGGATTACGTAAACCCAACTGCAGACGGGATACTTAGTTGGCGGAGAATTACTTCATGTGAAACATATTTAGACACCGGTTTAGAGAATTGGAAACAAAGGTTACACGAAGTTTCCATGGGAATATGTGCACGAATAGACCGCGCAGTAAGATGGGTAGGCACAGAAATTAAGGAACCACCCAGTTTCCACGGAATAAATGATTTGGAAACATTCTTGACATAGTATGAAGATGCAGGGTTAGAGAATCAGAGACTGTTAGCACTTGATTTAGCACTCAAGGCCACACCTGCAAGATGGTGGGGCGCACACAAAGAGACAATCACATATTGGTACCAATGTAAGTGGTTACTGCGCATAAGGTTCGGCACAGAATAGCAAAACAACAAATAGCAAAGGTATGATGGACAAGGGGCACCAGCGGAACACTTGGAGAAATGTAGAACGCTGTGAAAATTGACACCCCCAGAGGAATGACCTTATCATTTTATACACACTCTAGAGGGCACACCAGCGAACCGGTATACAGACTAGGAATTGCGCAAAGGAACTACGACCTGGACGACATTGCAACAAAATTTTACAGTCACTTTCTCATTCGAGCATGAGAACCCCAACATGGATGCCGCACTTAAACAGATAAGAGGAGTGATATTCATCAAAGAACCAGAAGTAGAATTGATCACAGAAGAACAATAGCGGAACAAACAAACAGTTAAGGAACAGTTTTCATGTTACCATGTGCAAGAAGAAGCATCGGATGAAGACGATCCACGTGATATTCAGATTGAAGAAGTCGAAGGAGAAAGAGATGTGGAAGGTCCACCCATAGAATCAGAAGTCATTTCTGCACCGATCAAAGTAAAGAAATTCAATATTGGGACAGCTGAGCAGCCCAAAATGGCTAGCATTGGAGACTAATGGGATGAGCAGACAATAGAAAGCATAACAGAGTTATTGCGCGAGTACAGTGACCTGTTTCCCACAACCATTACAGAGATGAAGGGGATAGCCAGAGAGCTAGGAGAAATGAATATACCACTCAGACCTGAAGTGATATCGATCAGACAACGACCATACAAACTGAACCCAATATATAAGAAGAAAGTCAA
>JASDQU010689823.1:90011-102400 GCA_032191745.1 Picea mariana
CTTGGCCCAAAAGTACTTAGGTTACCTAGTTTCAATTTTATTAGTAGGGTTTGTTCATTAGATAGGTTTGCTTGAGTAGATTAGCCCTAGATAACTGCTTTCCTTAATTAGTCTACACTCCTACCAACCTTTTTACCTTTGGCATATATTTTGCTATAACTCTAAGTTTACTTACCCTGGGTTGACAATTTAATTGAGGGTAGTTTAGTGTCTTTTTTAGTACATATAAATCACCTAACAACTATATTTGTGCTTTTCAATCTTGTCAGGATTAACTGAGAAAAGTAACCTTTTGGAGTCTTATTTAAGCCCTTTTCAGACTCTCTAAACATGAAAATATTGTCAAGCAATCTTGTTGTCCTTCACGCTCGCCAAACTAAAATTTGAAGGCACGTCTGTCTGGTGGTATTTTACCCCTTTTTCGGTTCGGGTGGTCAATTTTACGAACAAAGGTATACTCTAGGAATTTTGGTTCGCTAGAAGAGTATTCTCAGGTATAAATTTAACTCTTTTTCGGGCCCGAGGGACTAAATTTACGAAAAAGGAACCCCCACGGCATCCATAGTTAAGTTGTTTTCAGACTCCCTAAAATTGAAAATATCATTGAGTGACCTTGTTCCTTCACACTCATTAAATTGGTCCAGAAGAACATCCCCTACGGAGTTCATAATTAGGCTCTTTTCAGACTCCTTAAAATTGAAAAGATTGTCGATCGATCTTGTCTGTGTCACACTCGTTAAAATGGTTTTCAATAGAGGTATTTTTGGTGTTAGTTTATCCCTTTTTTGAACAGACTAGACTATTTTCGAAAAAGGTACCCCAGTGGAGTCTTCTTTTACGTTTTTTCATACTCTCTAAAACGTGAAAAAACTACCAAGCTTACCTTCTCTGGGCTCGTGAAAAATACATTGAAGGGGGTTTCTTCGTGTCCTGCTATTCGCATTTGCATCTCTGCGTCTTTGGCCTAATGTCAGCTCCATGTTGCTCTCAACTAAACCTTTGAAGCATGCCTTATACGCAAGCCTTGTAGCACTTTGCCTCTGCGACCTAACACCTTGACCCATGGAAGAATTTTCCCCGAGTGTCCTTTTCCTACACATGTCTCCTTGCTCTGAACATTAGTGTGCTACTTGCACTTGGAACTAGTATTCTTGTGACACTCCTTCCTCCTTTGTAATGTAGCATTCTTTTATTCTTTTTCAAAGCTCTTTAAAAATATTGAAAAAGAAAAAAAAATCAAAAATACCCCAAAAAGAGGACGGGAAATATATATATATATTTTTGGCAGCACAACGAGTCACCCTTGGACAAAGCACATCCTTATGTTTGTTCGTCAAGCTTTGGGATCTAGTATGACCTTAGGAAGTTGTTCTCGCTACATAGAGTTGTGTCCTCCTCCGTTTGGTTATTCTTGCAAACACATGGAGAGTTTGTGTTGCCTCCTGCATCGTGAACTTATGTCAATGCCATGCTACCTGAGTCCGATCATCTTTCATGTTATTGTCTAAGGGAATTTTTACCCAGCCTGAGTCGGCCTTTCTGCATTCTGTCTCTTGACCTCATGTTTGGCCATCCCGAAAGTCCAATCAAGTCCTTGTTCAAAATCAATGAAGTTATTTTTCTGATCACCGAGATCCTCTTGTCTGTTCCCAATGAGCCATCAAAGACCTCTGGGTAGTGAAGTCATACACTCACATTACACTCCTACCCGATTTTTGAAGATATTGAAGTTGTTGCTCGATCTTTGAAGGCCTCATCTCTAGCCATCAGGCGTCGTTGGCTTCTTGAAGAAGGATACTATACATGTATATCTTTGATTTCTATATGTAGATCCGTTGTGTATTTATCGTAGCTACACTTTGTATAATTATATGACATGGATCTTAAGTGTATTTGATTGGAAGCCATGATTTATTTCATCCCGAGCATGGGTATGCCCGCCTTGGAGGGACAATTGTTATTTTTGCAGATGGCACCTCCTGAACTCTGGTCCCGGGCTCTATCACTTCGTACATCGGTGAAGATTTTGTAATGTATTTTGGCCATCAAATGCTCTTAGGACCTCACACATTAGAGGGCATCTGTTATAACCCTAAATTTCTCCAGACATGCATACCTGGCACTTGGCCCTCTTACTTGCTATTTTTTCCAATCCATCACTGAGTTGCTCTTCTTAAAAACTCATTTTTTTAAGATGTACGAGCCCTACACCATTATTTCCCGCATACACACGCTTGTTGTGACACTACAGCTTGTGTGTGTACACTAGTTGCATCATTACAGCCCGTGTATACTTGCAAAAGTTGCAAAAATTAAATAGTTGCAAGGAATTCGTTGAGATTACGGGCTACTGGATAGTTTCCTAACTAATCCACCACCTATAGCCCGTCACCCAACCGAATAACCATCCTTCTATCATATAAATGGAGGTGTTGGAGTTTCATTCTTAAGCTAAGAATAAGAATAGTGAAACTCTTCCCATTTCACATTCCCTCCTTGCCCCAAGCATTTGCAGCCTTGTTGTGAGAATTGCATCAGAATTCCTCATTTTGCCCTTTTTCCTCCATCATAAGCCCATTCCATTTCCCAAGAAGAAGGTTGAGAGGAGAAAGATATGCAAACGTGCACTTGGAGCTTGGTGAAGAGGAGCCCAGACCGGGTTTGTGGAGCAGTAGCTGGCACTGGTTGTAAGTAATCATTGTATTATCAATAAAAGAAGTACTTTTCCTGTCCCAAAACATGATGTGTCGAATGTTTGCATTTGTTCTATGTTTTTATGCTAACATCTAACCTGTATTTATGTATGAGATGTATGCTTGCAGTTCCCTATTTATTTTTCTTTGAATGCAGGCCAGCCTTGGGAGGAGGTTTGCAGTCAGCAGAGCCTTCAAACACGATAGGATCTACACCGGATGAGGATTAAAGGTAAAGTTACCAGATCCTTCTTATTTTACTTTTCTTGCATGAGTCTGGGGTATGTTTGGGGGTATTTAGAAAAGTAAGAGACTTTTAGACGGTTGTGATCTACCTACATTGTAAACCCTGGTGTAGCCATAGGGGGGTTTTCCCTCTAGTAGGATATTCTTCTTTTTATTCATGTTCTTTTGTAGAGTTTGATTCATCATCCTTCAACTCAAACTCTATTTTCTTTGGTTCTTCCTTCCTTGGTAGAACTTCCTATTTGACGACATCTTTTATTTCTCTAAATACCACATATCGACTATACACTACCTTTTTATTTTTTGGTTTCCAAATCTTATAGCCTTTCATACCATCTATATACCCAATAAAGATACACTTTTCAGCCTGTTGAGGGGGCTTGATGCCCTTTAACTCAACAGTAGGAATCGTGCCAGAATATAAGGCCCAATTAGAATCCTCTTTGTTTGGGGTAGCGTGATTCTCCAGATTGATAATATGGTGAGTTTCGATGGGATTTAACTAGTTCCTCAAAGTTTCCTTTCTAACTATTAACCTCTTTTTGTAGTTTAATTTTATTTTACTATTTAAACATGTGAAACTTGAAACTAACTTCAATGACTAATTTAATTTGGAAGAAATTTGGGCCTAAGGATAACCTTCAACCAATGGTATTTAAACAAGACATGAACTTAACTAATATCAATAATAATAATACCATTAATCAAATATCATACATTCTTTAAGAAAAGGAAAGGAATAACATGCATGGAACCACATATAAGACAAATTAACCAAAAATAATTCTACACATTGCTCACATGTAATAAACTAAAGAATCGTCGATTTTTTACCAATATTCATTTAGCATCCATAAATCATTTAAGATAATGATCTTACTAAATGGCCTATAGTTGATAACAAGACACAGAACAATCCACAGATCGAGTCACATCCACAAATTGGCAAAAATTTGTCTTTGGCTATGTCCAAGCTTCTCAATTAATTATAGCTTCAAAATGGTTCTCACCATTGACTATCAAGTTCATACACCAAACCCTCGACCTTTTGGTATGTGGTCGATTCTTTTATTTATACAAAATTAAAATGTTAAAAATAGCTTAAATTTCACTTAAAGTCAAAGAAAACAAATAGCAAAGTGGACTAGTCCACGTGTATTCTCTGAGTCATCCTTTAGTCACTGCAGCACATTTTCTTTGTCATACTCGGACCATCGGGTGAAAATATCTTCACATGTGTGAATGTAAATAAATCGATGTTGATCTATGGGCACACATAACACCTCTTTCATCTCCATGACATGTTGCTTGTATTTGTCCAACCTAGCACTGAGGTACTGTAGGACCATTGATGCCCTCGTCGAGCCTTCCACGAACCTCTTCACCTACCCTATAGCCAAACTTTTTATCTAGAGTACATCATACTCATATTTGTGGTCTCTGTATGTGGTTTTTTTTATTATCTCATTAATATCAACAAAGTATTTGGGCGATCCAAACTCAGGGAGTTGAATATCCCTCATTCTCTCATTTATCTTTCCATGTCTCCTATTACATTCTTCCCACCTTTCTTACATTTTTTGTTGTGGTTCCACCACTTCTTGGGTCCAATGCTCATTTTCCCTTTGTCTTATTGCTATGTTGCAGTTGGTAAGCACCCTAGTTCCATGTTTATCTTCACCTCAGCCCTTCTGAATTTCCTTGATGTACTATATTTGGGTCGATGCCTTGTGTGCACTCTTAGACCATTGCAACATGTCTTTATGGGCCACTAATAATGTTAAGTACCTAAATAGATCTACAAATATACTTCATAAATAACCCTTAATGTCAACAGGAATAAACCAAACCATTCACCAAAATATTGAACACAAGAAATAGCCAAAACCCTGGAGGTGGGGTAACACCATATATTAATCCTTAGGGAAGGATAACACTCAAGCAATCCTTGTTTGCTACAACAACAATATTCTTCACTATGCTTCAATACATTGTTTACACTTCTTTATATAACATTCTCTCTATCTCCTATGAACATTCTAGAGAAGGAATGTTCTAGTAGGTAGAGCCTTCTAGAAAGCCTTCTCACATTTATTGTGTTCACACTATTACATGGGCCTTATTTAATAATATAGTTGACCTAGTCCACCTTACATTGAATGGTGTTGGAGGCAAGCCAAAGGCCAAAGTAGAAAGGCAAGGCATTTTTGGGAAAGAAAGCATGCACAAGGAAAGCGACAGCTGGAAGGAAACACAGCATGCGTGCATGCAAGGAAAGTAATAGATGGAAGGAAGAACAAAATGCATGCATGGGAGGAAGACCTAACGAAAACAGGGTTAGGATTTTGGATAATGCATTGTAATGGCTGAAGATCCAGAAATGTATAAATATAGATACTTAGGTATCATAGAGGGTTCGGGGTTTTTGTTATTATTGTTCAGAGGTTATGGAGATAAGTCGATATTGTAGTGAATCGATATGTAATATTTTGTTGTATGATCTATTTTATAAGTTGTTGATCTAGAGGAGACGAGGGAGGGAATATCTTGAGGGTTATATCACAGGCTGAGGAGCCTAGTGCTATCTAGTCCACCTCATATATATCTTACCCGACTGTGGAGGATTGTAAAGCGCGCGGTGCTGCAGATGCAGAAATACCATAATAAAAGAGCCAAGAGCCAAATCATTGTGGACGTAAACCAGGAGGGGTTGAACCATGGTAACATATGTGTTGTGTGATGAATGCATGCTTATCTTTATCATCTTTTCAGTGGTTATGGCTATGCTTAATGAACGAGTTGTTATATTTCCTGTGTATTCGCAAATGACAGTATATTGCATTTACAGTTATAATAATGGTTCATTATTTAGCTCTCATATCTCACACTCAATCCTAGGTTGTAAACACCTAAGTCTTATAGCCACCCATTAAATATATCTCGGTTGAGATTGCACAGCGCATTCTGTGTGTTGTGTTTCCTTCTAGTTTACCAGGGGGGGCAATAGTTTTAGAGGCTTTGTTGGAAACCCGACAGACTTGAACCCTCGGTCAATAAACGCAGACAATATAGAAGAATAGTAACCAACAAATGGTTATGTTTCCATTGGTAGGAACAGGAGAGGGTTGAGTAGATGAGATAACTCGAAGACCTGTAGGAGGCAGATCAAGAAAATATTAGGGCAAAGAGAAATGAGCCATTAAAAGGGGATGTTGAGACCCTGGAATCTCACAAAAGCAAAGATCAAAAGTTGTTTAAGAACAAAAGAGCTAGAGTTTTCACAAAAAGACAATAGAAACCCTAGAGTAACACCCCGCAAGTATCTTGAGAAATACGTGTTTACTGATTTGCATGAAGTCTTTTTCTGCGATTTTCCACACTTATTGCAGAAGTGGATACTAAGGTTGAAGGATAACCACGCAACGAACCAGATTCGACAAATAGAGTGGACCCCAGTATAGATTTAACAGTTGTAGCAGGTGAACAACAAATTCACCCACGCAGTAGATTTTTGGCTTGAAAGTATTGTGGTAGGCTTCATAACAGAGTTTGCAGTTGACACAGTGAAGTCATACAACACAACGAAGCAAGATTTTTTACGTGGACCTCAAGGAAGGTACATTCGATCGCTCTATACTTTGATTAAGATATTGCTATATAAAAAAGGTGTAATTACAATGGAGTCATACAACTAAACCTCCCTGCGTGCATGGGGGAAGGGGGGAAGCACTGACAGAGAGAGGAGAAATGGAAGGAGGAAAGGATAAGGGAAAGAAGGAGGAACCCTTGGACCCAATCATGATGGACAATGACCAGATCAAGCAAATCATGGCGACAGCTGGAAAGACGTGTAGCGGAGTACCCTACCAATAAAAGATGAATACCAATAAGAGAGTCGTCACCACGAGGGAAGGTTTGGTGAGTGATGAGGAAGACATAGAGGATCTCCAGGCTGTGGAGAAGATTGAGGAAATCTTGCGTGCAAAATATAAGAGGAAGACGAGAGGTCCAAGAGTGAGAAGATAAGGCAGCAATCCTATCAATATTAATGTCAGTGTGGAACCCATAAACCCATGTGCAACTAATACACCAAAGAGAACACCACTGTTTAGAAAATCAAAGTTCAGAAGCAGTCAGACAGTAGGAAGTACATCTACACAAGGAACAACAACTGGAGGAGCCAGTTCAGGTAGCACTAGTCAAGTATCTACACCACGTGGAGGTAGTGGTTCAACATTCAAAATGGCAGGACACGGTCCCACCATCAGATTACCAAAATTGCAAGGAGAAGCAGCAGAAGACCCTGAGAAACACTTATTCATTTGTGCAAATATCTGGGAAGAAAAACAGACCACTGATGAAGATACCAAACTTGTGCAGCTAGCGATTATGCTAATATACCACGCACTAGACTGGTACATGAGTTTAGACGCAAACAGTGCCCCTAGGACGATAAGGACACTGGAAGACATTAATAAGTTACTGATAAATGAGTTCCAAAAGCCAAGTTCAGAGGATCGGTACATGAACGAGATGATAGAAATAAGACACAAACCAGGAGAGTCTGTATGGGATATTGAACAGTGATTCAAGCGGCTGAAGGGAAATTTAAAATATCTCATGACCGAGATGCAACATCGACACATGTTTGTCAACTCACTGCTCCCACACTTAAAATATCCATTGCGACAACAGAAGTTCCAGACGCAAGAAGAGGCTCTGCAAGCAGCCCTGCAACTAGAAGAAAAACAGTATCAAAAGATGGACCCAGCTATCAAAGAGCTGAAGGAGGATTTAAAGAACTTAATGTTTCAGCTGAACTAGAATAAGAACAAGGACAAATGAGAAGTCGTTCGGTGTACCACATGCAGGACGGAAGGACACCACAAGAACGAATGTCCAACATTCGCACAATATATAGCAGCAGGAATGCCAAATCTGTTACCAACAGGAGGAGTATGGTGCGAAATCTGCAAGAAACCAGGTCACGACCCTTATCACTGCACGATGATGCAGAAATACCAAACAGTCCCAAAGAGCTCCTATTGTGTTTTGCAAGTTAGTGGGCCATGATGACAAATATTGCAGAGCCATGGAGTTGATGAGAGAAAGGACATGAGATGCATATAGAGTGCAGGTAGAAATGATGACTAGGCAAGCCGCACCACAGTTTAATCAAGTTCTAGCTCCATACAACACTGTGCAGCAGCAGTATAATACTGTGCAGCAACCATATAATAACACACAGCCACAGTATAACACGGCACAACCTCAGTACAATACCGTGTATTATAATCAGGCGTCTCAATATAACGCATCGAGAGGAGATCAAGCAGGCTACAGAGGTGGAGGATGAGCCCGAGGAGGTTTCGGATGAGGTAGAGGACCAGTGGTATGTCACAATTGTCAACAACTGGGACATTACGCAAGAGAATCTCGCTTCCACCAGCAACTTGTATGTATTGTCGCGCATCGGACCATGATACGGAGGAATGTCCGACACTACTAGTAAATATCCAGAAAAAGAGAAACTAGAACAACCAAAATGTTCAGTGGATTTTTTTCGAAGCAAGGGATGAAGGATGGAACATCAATATAGTTACTCGTGGAGGAGCTAAAACAAGCGACGACGCAATTCGACAAGAACCAGTACAAAACCAGCGGGTAAAAAAGAACATTGAACCAAGGAAATAATTCGACGTGCAAAAGGAGAAGGAGATATTTAAAGAAGCTAGACAAGAATTTCAGAAGGAAAACATAACGTCGACTTCAACTACACAGCAAAACAAGGAAGCACCAGAGTATGAGATGCCTCCATTATTGGATCATACCAATGAAATGCAACCCATGGGACAAGTCAGTACAATCAAAGGATTTTTGCAATCATATGTAAAAATGTTAAATGATCCATCATTTGTGAAAATATTGTAAAACATACTAGAAAAATGTAGCATCGAGACGAAAGAAAAACTAGAACCAAAAATTGTCAATCACCTACATACAAGGAGAAAAACTAGTAGGGAGTTCATAATGAATGCCAACATCAGAGATTTCAACATGGGAGATATCATACTAGATCTAGGATCTGAAGTTAATGTATTACCAAAGAAGCCATGGAAATGCATGGGAGAGCCCACATTAGGATATTCACCTGTTCAATTGAAATTGGCAAACCAACATAGAGTCCTACCAATCAGAAGACTGAAAGGAGTAACACTAGACCTAGATGGAGTGCACACTAAAGCATATTTTGAAGTCATTGAAATAGTGGACGGCACAACACCATACCCAGCATTGCTTGGTCTGGATTGGGTGTTTGACAACCAGGCCATAATCAAATTGAAGACCTGGAAAATGACATTTGAGTCAAGAGAATACAGGGTCATTGTGCCATTAGACCCATCAAAAGGGAAGAGGTTTGTCGAACCTACTTGCCTAGACTTAGAGGAAATGGGCTAGTTATACAGAACAACTACACGCGATGAGGATTACGTAAACCCAACTGCAGACGGGATACTTAGTTGGCAGAGCATTACTTCATGTGCAACAGATTTAGACACTGGTTTAGAGAATTGGAAACAAAGGTTACACGAAGTTTCCATGGGAATATGTGCATGAATAGACCGCGCAGTAAGATGGGTAGGCACAGAAATTAGGGAACCACCTAGTTTCCACGGAATAAATGATTTGGAAACATTCTTGACACAATATGAAGACAAAGGGTTAGAGAATCAGAGACTGTTAGCACTTGATTTAGCACTCAAGGCCACACCTGCAAGATGGTGGGGCACACACAAAGAGACAATCACATATTGGTACCAATGTAAGCAGTTACTGCGCATAAGGTTCAGCACAGAATAGCAAAACAACAAACAGCAGAGGTATGATGGACAAGGGGCACCAGCGGAACACTTGGAGAAGTGTAGAATGCTGTGGAAATTGACACCCCCAGAGGAATGGCCTTATCATTTTATACACACTCTAGAGGGCACACCAGCGAACTGGTATACAAACCAGAAATTGCACAAAGGAACTACGACCTGGACAACATTGCAATAGAATTTTACAGTCACTTTCTCATTTGAGCATGAGAACCCCAACATGGATGTCGCACTTAAACAAATAAGAGGAGTGATATTCATCAAAGAACCAGAAGTAGAATTGATCACAGAAGAACAATAGCGGAACAAACAAACAGTTAAGGAACTGTTTTCATGTTACCATGTGCAAGAAGAGGCATCGGATGAAGACGATCCACGTGATATTCAGATTGAAGAAATCGAAGGAGAAAGAGATGTGGAAGGTCCACCCATAGAATCAGAAGTCATTTCTACACCAATCAAAGCAAAGAAATTCAATATTGGGACAGTTGAGCAGCCCAAAATGGCTAGAATTGGAGACTAATGGGATGAGCAGACAATAGAAAGCATAACAGAGTTATTGCGCGAGTACAGTGACCTGTTTCCCACAACCTTTATAGAGATGAAGGGGATAGCCGGAGAGCTAGGAGAAATGAAGATACCACTCAGACCTGAAGCGAGATCGATCAGACAGCGACCATACAGACCGAACCCAATATATAAGCAGAAAGTCAAAGTTGAGATCGACAGGATGCTCTAAGCAGGCATCATAGAACCAGTTGAAGAATCAGAATGGATAAGCCCGATGGCAGTTCAAGACAAGAAATAAGGAAGGATTGGGATATGCGTCGACTTAAGGAAGTTGAATGATGCATGCCTACATGACCCATTCCCGACACCTTTCACAGATGAAGTGTTAGAAAACGTAGGTGGACACGAAGCTTACTCATTCACTGATGGATTCTCAAGCTACCATCATATCAAAATAGCACAAGAAGACAGATACAAGACCACGTTTGCGAAAGAATGGGGATCTTATCAGTACACAGTCATGCCTTTTGGACTGAAGAATGCACCAGCAATATTTTCCAGAGTGGTCATTGTTGCGTTTAAGGAATTCATCCACCAGTTCCTAGAAGTATACTTGGACGATTGGACAGTCTATAGTTTGTTGAAAAATCATGTAGAAGTCTTACGTCTGATGTTAGAAATATGTAGACAGTGCCATATATCACTGAACATAAAGAAATGCATATTCGGAACACTGTTTGGGATACTATTGGGCCATATAGTATGCAAACAAGGTTTATTAGTAGATCCTGCAAAGATTGCAGTAATTGTTAACTTACAACCACCAAAAACAGTATGTCAGCTAAGAGCGACGTTGGGACATACGGGATACTACAGAAAAATTATCAAAGGATATGCGCAGATTACTGCACCAATGGAAAAGTTGTTAAGAAAGGATACAAATTTTCAGTGGAACGACGAGTGCCAACACAGTCTGGATACCCTAAAGGAAAAGATGGTCACCGTGCCGATATTAGTATTTCTATACTGGGAAAATACATTTCGCGTGCATGTAGATGCATCATCCATAGCACTTGGAGCTATCTTGGCATGTCCAGGAGTGAGAGACTTGGCTCACCCGATAACATTTGCGAGCATAAAATTGTCAGAATCAGAACAGAACTATAACACTACAAAGAGGGAATGCCTAGCTATGGTTTATGCACTGCAAAAATTCAGACATTACTTATTGGGGAAACACTTTAAGATGTTCACAGATCACTCAGAACTGAAATACCTAGTCAACAAGCTAGTCTTGGGGGGGAGAATCTGTCGTTGGTTACTACTATTTCAAGAATTTGACTTTGAAGTAATATTCAAGCCAGGAAAATTGAATGCAAGACCTGACCACCTATCAAGAGTCACAAATGGAGAAGAACCTACGAATTTAGAGGACAACTTTCCAGATGCACAATTATTTTTAGTACAGATCGTTGATCAACACTTTGCAGATGTCATTCAGTACTTGAGCACGGGTACTACGCCACAAGAATATATCACCTCGCAGAAGAAAAATCTAGTAATTCACTCTACCGACTACCAACTCATTGCAGGACACTTATACAAAATGGGCGCAGATAGCATCTTGTGAAGAAACGTGTTAGAACACGAAAGACCAAGAGTTTTAGCAGAAGCCCACAAAGAAATAGCAGGAGTCCATTATGCAGGCAAAGCTACCATGCAGAAGGTATTACACGCAGGACTATGGTGGCCAACGATTCACAGAGACTTGAAGGAGTATTGTCAAACATGCAATGTTTGTCAAAGGGTAGGTAAACCCAACAGAAGGGACGAGATGCCATTACGGCCACAAGTAACATTACAGGCATTCGATAAGTGGAAAACAGACTTTGTAAGACCAATTAACCCACCAACAAAAAGAACAAGATCTAGGTACATTATCACCACGACGGAGTACCTAACAAGATGGGCGGAGGCCACACCAGTGAAGGATTGCAGCGCAAAAACAACAAAGCACTTTTTATTTGAACAAGTCATCACTTGATTTGGGTGCCCAAGA
>JASDQU010689824.1:62344-72525 GCA_032191745.1 Picea mariana
CGAAGGAAGGTGAGTACCTCTTTCATTCACATATGTGGGTGAAGGGTACTCTGTTGCACTTCATCATGTTGATAGCAGTATCCAGAAGAACCTCATATCAATGGAGGTCATCAAGCAGTTGGCTCTGCCGACAAAACTGCACCCACATCCGTACACCATCGGATGGCTTCGCCAAGGGAGTGATCTCCACATCGGCCAACAGTGTTTCCTGCCCTATGGCATCAAGCCCTTCAAAGATGAGGTATTGTGTGATGTCACCCCCCTTGAAGTTTGTGATGTTCTTTTGGGCCAACTTTATTGATTGAAACGTCATGTTGTATTTGAGTCTAGGCCTCGTAGTGTTATTATTACTTTGGACAGGAAATTGTATAGCATACTCGAGGTAGTCCCACCTACTACCATTTCCTTGATCTCTTCCAAGCAATGCAGGAAGGTCATCTCTCAGACCAGAAAGTTTGTCTTGGTGGTTTTTTGCATCTGTTTTTGTGAAGTTTTTCGACACATGGTTTTCGCCAATGGTTTTCTATTTTTGGTTAAGGAATTAAGGTTGTTGACTAATCTGGGTTATTGGATTAGGGTTTTGGATGCTAAATGATCCTATATGTATATTGTATTGTAAACAATGTATGATGAGATGAATATAGAAGATGTTGGTTTTCTGGGTTTGGGTTTCAAGGGGAAATTGTTTTGTGTAATCTCTATTTGCCATTGTATCTTTTATGTTATTTCATTGAAAATATGTTTGTAGTAAATAATTATACAAGTTTAAAATCTACAAGTTCTCTCATTACCTGACCTGGAACAACCTTTTGAGGTTCATATAGATGCCTCAGACTATGTTGTAGGTCAGTCCTCACTCAACACGAACATCTCGTGGCCTATCATAGTGAATCACTATCAAATATTGTCTATAAGTACCCCACTTACGACAAAGAAATGTACTCCATTGTACAAACCTTCCGCTAGTGGAGGAATTACATTCTCAGGAAGGAGATACTCATCCACACTTATCATAAGTTGTTGCAGTTCATGCAAACACAAGGAAAATTGTAGAATGACCACCATATGAATTGGTCCACATACCAACAACAGTTCCATCTCAACATCAAGTATAAGACATGGAGCACCAACCACTCCGTTGATTGCTTCAGTCGACCTCCAGTTGCAGCACTAACCATGGTGCTACACTCTTGCGGACATGAGACCTCTAGATGGCCCCAAATCTACAAGGGATATCCTGACTTCACCACTACCTACCATATGCTGGGAACAAATACAATTGTCATTGATTTCCATATTCAGGACGGGTTGTTGTGCCATATGGTCCATCTATGCATCACATCAAGTGAGCGAATGAAGCTGATTTTGGAAGCTCACTACAGTCGGGTGGCATGACACTTTAGCGTAGAAAAGACAGTGGCAGCGCTGCAACAACATTTCTATTGGTCGAAACTTCAACATGATGTCAAAAAGTATATTAGATCTTGCATGGCATGCACCATTACCAAACTGGCCATTAGGAAACAAGGCATGTACACCCCTCTTCAAACTCATGAAAGGCCCTCGGAATCCATCTCTATGGACTACATGTCGGGCCTTCCTTCAACCAAACAGGGAAATGACTGTGTTTTTGTGGTGGTTGATCGATTTTCCAAGATGGCGATCCTAGTCACCTGTAAGAAGAACATCACAACAGAGGCCACTGCCAAGATCTTCTTCAAACGAGTGTGGGTACATTTTGGAATACCATAAACCATCATTTCAGATCAAGACAGTCAGTTCCTTAGCACATTCTGGTCGAGCCTCTGGTCATGGTTGGACACCAAGTTCACAAAATCCACTGCCTTCCATCCCCAAACAGATGGTCAAACCAAGGTCATCAACAGGATGATTGTGCATATCTTGCGCATGTACAATTCCAAGCATCCACACACATGGGATGAGAGTCTTCCCTATGTTCGGTATAGTTACAACATATCCATACACAAATCAACCGACCACAACCTCTTTTAGGTGGGGTTGGGATTTCAACCATTGGGTCCCATGGATGTTGCACTACCCCTTGCGTCCACACACGCAAAATCATCCCATGCTCAAACCAAAGCTGAAAAATCCAGCTAGTTCATTGAACGAATCTAGCACATCCGCCAACAGGTTCAGGATATTTTACAGAATTCAAATGCCAAGTACAAGCAACACCATGATCAACATCAGGTGCCACACAAGTTTCAAGAGGGAGATAAAGTTTGGTTGCACTTGCAGAAAGAACGCCTTACATGACCCCATCAGAAGCTCCGTCCACTCTACTATGGAAGCTACACCATCACCAAGGTTGTGGGTGACAATGCTTTCGAGCTCAACATTCCCCCCTTCCTTGGCTTGCACCCAGTGTTTAATGTGGACCTCCTTCATCCATACTTTCCACCATTATTGGACACCTTAGAGATAGTAGAACAATTGAAATTGACAGAGCTCAACATTGATTGCATGGAACATGCATCCACTGATCATATTGTGGACACACATTTCAAGGGCCTCGCCAGCAAAAGCTTCAAATTTATCATGTTGTCAAAGTAGGGCAACTCCTATGCTAAGGCAAGTGGCTCACCCGGGGCCAAATTCAGCAGAAATTTACTCATCTAATGGGGGAACTCAACGCAATGGAGACCATTGATTACTAAGTGGGGAGGATTGATCCAAGTGGATATCGGTGGCCACCCACCTATTTCAGCTATCTCACATATAGTTTCATCTTGGCAGTTTGTTTCTAGCTTTTTGGGTCCTAAACTTTTGGGGTCATTTTGAGGTCCTAATTAACGTTTTTTGGGCTTTCCATAGTCACACTTTTGCAGGAGTTAGAGTGTGATGGAAACATGTGTAGTCCTCAGATATACCTTTCCAAGGGGATATCGTGCGCCTAAAATGAAGATCATATGCAAAAGTTACGACCCCAGGAAGTTGATGTACCAACTTACCCCATTGAGGCCCACATGACTTTTGGCGCTTCATCTCCTAGGGTTAGGTTTTTGGATGTATATGGTTTTATGAATAATTCTTGATGCTAAAAAGGCACAGGGGCCTCATTGTAATTTTCTCATGCGAATGCGTGTAGTTGCCACATCTCTTCTTAGAGATTAGCTACCACCATTCGAGCAAGATTGTTTCATTCTGTATTTTACAGTCTCAGCAGTTTTCTTTATTGAATAGAAGTTAAGTTTCATTGTATCTCTATTATTGTTCACTATATATCTATGTTAATGTTATAGATTTGTGTTTCATTTCTTTCTACTCATAAATATAGATCAAAGACAAAGCAAATTCCCAGGAACTCATGCTAACTTGGGTCTACTGGCCTACACTATTAACATTCAAGAGATAACCGCAAGGGGACTTACCAAAATCAACCAATGCATAACCATGTTGTGGCCTGCACCAGAAATCTAGGACCTAAGGAAATTCAATAGTCCCTATGAATACAAAAATCAACATACACACACAGAGCATGCACTCATTTCATCTCATACTTCATAGTGAGAAGAATCTAGTAAGGGAATTCATTTTCATGCAGAGAACACAGACCATACATTCATTTCAATTCTTTTAGATTTGTTCATAATTCTATACAATTTTATGAACTTCAAAAGCATAGTAACCCTTACAGTTTTGAACAAGAATATAACCATACAAGGTATGACAAGTACTCATTTGTGAATATTGATGTCCAGACCAACTAATTGAAGGGAAAGGATTTTCCACCCAACTATAGGGTCAAATGCACTAGTCCTCTATGCAATCTGGCCATCCCTATGCCAAGCCATGATACCACTAGAGGAACATTCAATCTCTTAGAGAAATTGACAGTGTGAAGGCCTCTCTCATTAACAACAACCACTGGCATAAACATTTTTTCCTACCAAACCCGGGGCTTCCACAAATCTCTTCGATGCCTTCCCAACTAACCTCAATTGAACCAAGGATTCTATTCACTACTTATGTAGTTTCTCAGCTCCCTCCCTTATTAGTGTCACTTTCTTTCCCAACAAGCATCAAGTTTTCTTTCTTCTATGCACACGTTGGGTTTTTGTTTTCTTCTTCCTAGGTTTCACAATTCTCTTTCCATGTCTCCCTCTCTACTATGATCATGCCTTCTTCTTAAGCTCATGCATTCTATAACATTCTTCCACTCTCTTATTCAGCTTCAATTATCGTTTCTTTGTGTCCTCTTTTCCAAAACCTCCCCTATCTCAAGATCTTGTATACTTTTCTCATTCCCCCCCCCCNNCCCCAAGAAGGTTCTCGACCAACACTTTTTCTTCCTTCTGTCAGAAAAAAACTCGTGGGTCAATCATGGGGGACTGAGATGGGATGTTTTTTTGTACCCTCAGTTGGAAGTTTTATGTTTTCCTAGCAAGTCTTTCATGCTTCCATTCATTGTGGGTGGTTGGTTTTTCAAATACCAAACTCCTTCATTAACTGATTTTTCTTTGAATTAACGAAAGAGGGGATAACTAATTATTCCCAAAATAAATAATTTCAGTAAGGAGCCTTGGGGTTCTTGAGTATAATAAACCCTGAGTCCCTTCTAGGCCCCATCATTATTCCCTCTTGTGGTATCATGGCTAGTACTAGTGCTCCACCCTTCAGTCAGTTGGTTTGGATTTTCTCTTATTAAACAATAAAACATTTACAATGTTCATGTGTCATACTATGAAATTAATATCTCCATGTTGAGATAAAATCATAGCTAAAGATGATTTATTACAATTTAATAAAGGGATTAAAATGTGGTTGTTACGATCCCCTCCCCCTTATAGGAACACAATCCTTGGTTTTCTCCTTTGTCTCAACAACAATTTCCATGTCATCATCCTTCAACTGCATCAGTAGTGTCCTTCTCTTCACAATTTGGTCCATTTTCAAACTTATGGCATTTCAACACTATGCCTACAACAATTATCAAACATGCATATTAAAACTAATTTCATGCAAAAGTATTCTATTGTTGCTCATAAGTATGGATAAACCATACTTTTCAACACAATACTTATCAATGCAATCATGGGTCCGCATCCATATGGTTGCCACGATTAGACTTAGGCTCACTATTTTTCTTTGACATACCCAATACATACATGATCCCAGTATCACATAACATGAATTATTCAAGTCTCCTCTCCCTTGCATTCACTCAAATTCTAGGCTCAGGTATCCCCTTCTTTGCTACATAGTCCCTTAGGCAATCCATCTTGTCTGTCAAGGCTTCCTCACACAAGAAGAGTACAAAGACTTATAGAGTCTTACAACCAAGGCATCCTTGTGGCTTTCAAAACACCGCATAGCATATTGTAATGGAAATCATGGCATATCATAGGGTTATGGTGTCACAACAATAGTCTATTTCCCATGCTTTCCATCTTAGTATCCATCATCTATCTTTTCAGGACATATCTATCATCTCACTTGTATCGCACACATACATTAATCTATGAGACACTATCATCAATTTCAATTAGAAATATTTCAAATTTGCCTCCCACAGATTTCGAACTCCACATATCAATTTCCAGAAATGTTCCATATAGGAACTAAGATCCCACAAGTATGAAGTCTCCTCCTTGTAATAGTTTGTGTTTTATATCTACAAGCCTGGGTCTACCTTATGGACTTACACTGTTTCCATATCCAATACCATCCATCATGCAATTTCCCAACCTTCATTCAACCAAAAAGATTGTTAGTATTCCGTGCACATTATACTTCATTACATACTTACAATGGCTCACACATGATTTTAAATTGCACATATTAGCAATTAAATCACTCTTCTCCCTTAATCACATCTAATGGAGAGAAATTGTCACTCCTTACATATGCATTATCTAGCATACCAAGCTTTTCATAACACAATCAATCATTATAAGGAATTTATCCAATGTGCCAATGCCCATGACTACATCTACACAATGCATCCTTGCATTGATTTAAGAACACCATACATCTATGTTAAGCATTCCACCATGGTGAATTAGAATCTTAGTTTCTCATCTCACCATATGGCTAGCTTCACTGGCATTTATAGCCACAACAAGGGTATGTCTCTTATCTTGAGCTGATTAAAAGCTCAAAGTCAACATAACAAAATTATGAAATTAAAATTTCACTTCATTACATTCATGCATTCATCCTTTACTGGTAGCCAACGTGTTAATCACTCATGGCTACTTCAATTACTTCATTTTATTATTTCCACAATTCTCTTGGGATACTGGAAGGTTTCCTTCCATAGTGGGAAACCCTACACATGCCCTTTTCATACATCATGCATCCCCTCAATGCATTTAACGAATGTACTACTTACGAGTACAATTACTCATTTACCCATGGCTGGACAATTCAAACATGGCGTAATTGTCCATGAATTCATTGCAAAGATTTTCAATCTATCTTTTCCTACTAGATGTTTCTTCCTCTATCATACCCTACTTGGGTATCAATGACATATATGCATTCAATCATAATTTTATACATATTAGTTTCCTCATTCTTAGGGAAATATATAAAAATATATATTAGCAAGAAAGGGTTCAAAGAGTTCTCCCTTCCAATTTCCTTTGTTCAATTTGGAATTCTGGGCATGGTTGAGTTCTTTCCATGACCCTCTTGCCATCCCGGTCTATTTGGTTTTGGCTACTCCATTTCCTTGGATAGTTCCATTCAAATTCATCTTGACCTTTTCTTATTAAAAGAATCATCCTTCCCTTAATGCAACAACACCCTAACACATCAAGGTTAGCTCATGAATTAATTATAAACAAGTGCATTTTTCACATTGACCATATAAAATTCAAAATTATTAATATTTTTATTAATCATATGCATATGTTTTAAAATGTAATCCAAGATTATTATACTTATAAAATTCAAAATTATTAATATTTTTATTAATCATATGCATATGTTTTAAAATGTAATCCAAGATTATTATACTTATAGGCTTATGTAGTCCATAGCTAATTTTTAACAGTTATTAATTTGCATGGCCATGTCCTCTTGATAGAGTCTTTCTATAGTCCATCCACATGGAATTACTTCTGCATGCAACTATCTTGTTACATATCGATCAACTCTTGAAATAATCTCATTTCCACGAATCAATATAAAGTTTGTCATTTCAATGATTTACCCAACATTTTCATGAAGAACATAAGCATGCATTCTTATTTTGCATCTAAGCCACATATCCACACATGTACATATACTCTATCAGCTTGCTTTCACAATGTGAAGAGGCTTTTTGTGATGCAATCAACAAAATGAGAAAGTGATTTTGGGAATGGAAGGTGACGAGGACAATTATCGATTATGCTCAAACGAAAAATAAGAGAAGGGGAGAGGTAAAAGAAATTGAACGTGCCAAAAGTTTCAAAGGTGTGTGGCCCACATGCACACATCAAGAGGCCACAAATGACACTATGTTATTAGAAATGAGTTGATTAATTTAGAATAAAACAATTTCCTTAAATGTAATGTTGCACTATTAGATTAGATTTATAACATTTAATAAATATTAACATAATTATGTGTTATTAGTTTGGAAAAGTGAAAAATGCCCCATATCAACCACTTTTACTAATGTAATTATACTAGTCATATTATAATAAAAATTGTAATCACTTCACTATTAAATATGAGTCAAACCAAATCTAGTATATCTTCACTCTCAACCCATGAGGGTTTGAGCTCCATGAAGGTTTAAGCTCTACGAGGTGTTGTGTATGGTACAAAATATAGAATCTATATTATATCGTGAATCACAAGGATTTTATGGTGTTTTTAGTTTTAAATTTTATTTTTAATAAATATCTTATTATATATTAATTTTGTATTTATTAATATTATATATTAGTTTTATATTTATTAAATTGCTTAATTATTATTAAAAGAAAAATATTAAATAGATAAATAAAAGTATTTTTAATTATTATTATTTTAAATGTATTATATAAATTAAATTAATGAAAACTTGATTTTTTTAAATCTTTTTCATATTTACTATAATTTATTTTCAACCAATACAAATTATAAATAAATATATAACTTTTTAACTTAATTTTTAAAATACATTTAATTTTTATTTTACAATTAAACTCATTTACATTAATAAAATGTTTCTTTCTTGAAAATGTTTTAAAATAATAGTTCTATATAATTCAAAGTTAAAATTTTAATTTAATTCTTATGTGATGAGATATACAATATTCTTATAAATTTAATTAATATAACAAAGACAAGGGTTATTGTTGAGTTAAAATTAGGAAATGAGAATGTATACAAAGTTGTGTTTGGTTAGATAAATAACCAATTTAAATTGATATAACAATCAAAGTTACATTTAAATCAAAATGAATATAAAAGAATTTGGCACAAATAGTCTATTTAAATGAAAACTTAGAAAATAGAAAAATAAACAAAATTGTATTTGGATGAAAATCAAAGAAACATGATCAACAAAATGGTTCTATAAATTAAATCTAAATCATAAGGGATTAAGTCTCACAAAAACACTTGAATTTTCCTATGCTCACTGGTTCAATGCATCTAAAACATTATGCAAGGTGTCGACTTTCTTTGTATTACCTTTCCATCCTCTACCATGTCCCTAATGAAATGGTATTGAATATCTCTATGCTTTGGCTTTGCATGAAAGGTTGGGTTCTTAGCTAGACAAATAACATTGCTACTCTCACATTGAATTGTAATATATTTTTGACTTAGCCCTACTTCTTAACATACTTTCATAAGCCAAATGGCCTCCTTATAGGCATGGGCGGCTTACATATACGTTTCCTCTGTAGTGGACAAAGAGACTACAACTTGTCACTTGTTCATCCAACTCACTGCTCCACCAACAACTGAAACATGTATCCACTCTTCAATCTCTTTTTATCTACATCCCTTGCACATTTAGAATCAACATAACCCTATATATCCATCGAGTGTGGATCCCTAAAACATCATTATGATAGCAAATGGAATATTTAGAATTGCCTTGAAAATATTTGAACTCCCTCTTTGTTGCAACCCAATGTTCATGTTCGGATTAGCCATGATTCGACTCAAGACTCTCACTACTTGGGGAATGTCTAGTCTAATATAGACCACAGTGTACATCATACTATTGATTACACTAACATAAGGAATAGAAACCATATCCTCCATCTTTGCAAGTATTGTAGGATACTGCTCAACTGAAAGCTTAATTCCTACATAAATTGGAACATTCAATGGTTTGTAATCTACCATACAAAAATGGTGTAGCATAGAATTTACATACTTACTATGTCTCAACCAAAGCCTTTTATTCGCTATATTTCTCCTTATCTTCATTCCTAAGATACATTTGTAGCCCCCAAGTCATTCATATAAAATTGTGTTGACATATGAGACTCCAAATCATAACTCACATCTTTACTATTACTAAAAAATAACATAGCCTCTGCATATAGAGTGATAACAAGGAAATTACCACCATCATGTTTGTAATGCATACATTGATCTAATTTGGATCTCGGAAACCCTAAACCCAACACAAATGAATCAAATTTTGGGTATCACATTCTAGAAGACTATTTGAGACCATATAAAGCCTTTTTAACTTGCAAACCAATGACTCTTTACCTTTTTCAACATAGTGCTTTAATTGTGTCATATAGATCTTCTCCTTCAAGTCACCATGCATGAATACAATTTTCATATCCACTTGTTCTATCTATAAATCAAAGGCATGAATGAGAAGAACCTAATAGATGTTAACTTAGCAACTGAGTAAAATATCTCACCAAATTTTATCCCCTCAACTTGGGAATATCCTTTTTGCAACGAACGTGATTTTCAACATGAGATAACTCAAGACTCATAAGTGCCGATTGGGGAATCCACTCCTTTCTCAGGGAATATAGTAGAAGAAATGAATACAAAACTTTCCTCCACCAGAGAGTTCATGGTAGCTAAAGCCCTTCTAGGTGAAACAAAAAAACATTTTGGAACTAATACACTAATACTTCATATCCTTCTAACTCACAATTAATCAATATGACTCCTCCTTTATAAAAGTTGAAAGAAATTAAAAAAAAAGGAAGAAAAGAAAAATATCATGAATTATTTTATAAAAAGGACGAAAT
>JASDQU010689825.1:6860-33763 GCA_032191745.1 Picea mariana
TGGTTAGGGTTTCCTTACGGTCAGTGAATCGATTAAAGAAAGGAAAACTTATGCCAGAGTTGGTCTGGATGAGAATGACTATTAGGCATAAGTAATTAACAAGTATAACTAATCTTTAGAGACTGCCTTATAGATCATAATGCTCACATGAGAAGGTTGTCACAGTAATTGAAATTCATTTATTTAGTGTCTATCTCCACTCCCGAGGAGATCATTCTATCACCTCAGAATTTGAAGCTGATCATACATAGATACCCCATAGTATGCCTTACTTTTGTGATCGGGAGTATAAGTTATGGTGGCTTACCTAGGTACATAAATAGTTTGGTGAGTTCAGAAGATTAGACTATATTATGACGACATCTATCTATCTATCTATCTATCTATCTATCTATCTATCTATATATATATATATATATAGATAGATAGACACAAAAGCTTTGGTGGAGGCTAGAAGGATAGTCTATATGAAGGGTAATTATGAACACCTAAATAATTGCAAATAATTCGTTGTCATGAATTCAAAGGTATCCACCCCCTTGTGGTTATGTTTAGGTAAATTCATTTAATTCACTTTACTAAGTAACAAGGAAGGTTTGACATGGTTACCATGAAGTAATTAATTTTAATGTTCTTAAAAGAAAAGAGAAGATTTTTTATTTATTTATTTTCTTTTTTTTAATGCCATTTTAGGGAAACATTACACTGTATATGATTGCCTTGTAGGAAAACAAGAAATCCTTCGGTTAGCTGCACAATTTAAATTTGAATTAAGTCACCTTGCATCTTGTGGACTTGTTGATTAGGTGCCTGGGGTATAGTCTATGTATTTATTGATAGATAATTCAGTCTCCTAGCACGAGGGATTTTTCTTGGGTTAAAGGTATAGATATGTTATGTTGCACCATGGTTACTGTCATGCCTATCGCCTTGTGACAGCATGATTCTTGATAAGGATATCATTGCATGCATTGATTGATAGATGTGAATGATAACCTAGCCAGAATCTTGTGCTTCCCAATGTGGGCATATTGTTCATTGTAATTGATGTTGGTACTTGGTTATGTAACACCTTAATGTGATTGGTTTTGATCTCCATAGAGGTTTCTAGTTACTAGTCGTCGAAGTCATTGTGTTGGGATTGATTGATATTTTATTTTTTCTTAGTAAGAATGATCTTGCATCTTACGGGAGGGATGTAGACACCTCCTTCCTCCTCAGAACAATCACCAACCTTGAGACCATAAATGGTCAAAATCGATGGGAACCTGAGCTTGAGCATTGCTTATGTGTCCTAGAGGTCCTAACCTTCTAGGGTAGGATGGGTGGGTAGTCCTATCTATTTTTTTTTTTATTGACTATCATAGGTTGATTCCAGCTACTTAATGTTCTAGTATGCTAGGTCATTATGTTTTTGTTGCCTAATTTGTGTGCATTGTGTTCATCATGAAGTTGTGTTGACTATTTGTTTTCATTGTTACCTTCCTTCTTTAGAAAAAAAATTGCACTTGTTATGTGTCGCATGTAGTTGTAACGATGGGGTCATTACATATGGCATTAGAGCGGGTTTGACCCAGAACTTGGGATCACTAAGGATTTTGTTGATTAGGTATTTGATTGTAATGTTGATAATTAAATTGATTTGTATTTTTGCAAGTAATCATGGTTAGAGGACATCGCAAAGGTAAACGACGGGGTTCTAGGGGAGGAGGCATGATGCCTCCAGTAGCATCTATTCCCAAGGGTTCTAAACCCCAGGGAGACAAAAAATTTGTCGGGCAGGAATAAGTAGTTGTGGTTGATGTAGTTAGGCTAATGAGGTACTTTCATAGGATGTCTGGGGCACTAATCAATTGTTTAGATAGATATGAGGCCAGAGTGTTGGAACCTCTTGAGGGTCCACCATGTTCTCTAATTGGTACTGGTAGAATTCACCAAGAGCTCAAGAAGGTCAAGTTTCCTGAGTTCTTTAGTCCCCCAGATGGTGCAGCTGTCGAGGCATAGTTGGATAATATGGAGATGTGATTTTCACTTCGTGAATATACCTCCAACATGAAGGTCCACATGACAATCTTTAAACTAAAGGGGAGTGTTCTTCTATGGTGGAAGATGCTCCTCCCACAATTCAACATGGTCGTTGAAGATGTTTCATGGGAATTTTTCGAGGAATGGTTCCGAGATAGGTATCTATCTGAGTAATTCATTGAGCATCATCTCAATGAGTTCAACGCCTTGCGTCAGGGTGACTGTATGGTGCCTGAGTAAAAGGACCATTTTATGGAGCTTATTCGGTATGATCAACCTCTTAATACTGAGAAACTTAAGGTCAACAGGTTCAAGTTTGGCCTTAATGTCAGCATTCGTGCAAAGGTTAGGATTTTGATGCCTCAACCCTTGCATGATGTTGTCTAGGAGGCCCTCATAGCAGAGGAGGAGCTTATCAGTCAGGGTTAGAGTAGGACTCCAGCAATACCAATGGGGAAGGTGTCATGTGGTGCGTAAAAGCATCAGACACAAGCTAGACATTCACCAGGATATCATGGCTTCTAGAGAGGATCTACTTTCACTACACCTTAGAGACCGACGCCTTAACAACGGACTCCTTACATAGGACCAAAGAACCAACAACAACATCGACCACAACAACAACAGTTTAGGATTGTTCAATAGAACAAAGAAGGGTTCCAGGCCGGTGAGCCGTCAACTTCTACTTCGGGTACCAGGAGTACTAGACCTAAGAAAGGGTGTTGGAAATGTGGAGAGCCACATTACCAAGATGGCTGCCCAGTGGAGAGGGCTAGAGGATCTGGATCATCCAAACCCACTACCATGGGATATTTGGGAAAGGCCCATCATATTCATGCAGCGGTGAATAACTACCTAGTAGAGCACCAGTCGATTGTGCTCGAGATGTCAAGTACCATTGCTGACCAGACCCTTAGTATTTTGATAGATCTAGGTGCTATAGAGAGTTTCATTTCTAGTGCAGTACTAAAATAATTAAGGTAAAGGTATTCGAATAGGACAAGTTGGTGGGAAGTTTACGAGTTGTAGCCTTAACCTAGGAGAGTTTGTCACTAGGGCCAACCTATACATTACAATCTTAGGGTATTATGACGTCGTGATCAGTATGGACTGGTGGGAATCACATGATGCGATACTCGATTGTAAGACTAAACGGTTGATCTTGGTCAATGACGAGGGATAAAGGCACATGATTGTAGGTAGGAACCATCGACCTAAAACTGGGAACTGAACTGATAGCAAGAATGCCTTATCAGATGTCGACCTTGGAAGGTATAGGAGTTGAAAATGCAACTGAAAGAGTTGTTGGACCTTGGACTTATACATCCAAGTGTGTCACCATGG
Organism: Picea mariana; assembly: GCA_032191745.1. Lineage (NCBI taxonomy): Eukaryota > Viridiplantae > Streptophyta > Pinopsida > Pinales > Pinaceae > Picea > Picea mariana. The sequence goes on from JASDQU010689825.1 coordinate 10,230, forward strand.
GGTGTGCATGTTATCTTCATACAGAAGAATGAGGGGTCGTGGAGACTCTGCATTGACTATCGTCAATTAAATAGGGCCACTATCAAGAATCAATATCCATTTCCAAGGATTGATGATATGTTTGATCAGATGAAAGGTGAAACATTGTTTTCAAATATCGACTTGATAATAGGGTATCACTAGTTATGTATCAAATAGGACGACATCCCTAAGACTGCCTTTAAGATGATGTTTGGACATTACAAGTTTAATGTTTTACTGTTTGGACTGACAAACGCCACAAGGTTATTTATGAGTTTGATGAACAAGGTGTTCCACGAATAATTGAACAAGTTCATCCAAGTATTCATTGACGATATTTTGATTTACTCTCAGATGATGAAGGAGAATGACGACCACTTGTGCATGGTACTATAATGTCTAAGAGAGAAAAAATTGTATTGGAAAATGTCTAAATTCTTGTTTTATCAATCGAATATTCACTACTTAGGGCATGTCATCTCTGATGAAGGTATCGTTGTGGATCCAAAAAAGGTCAAGGCTATTATGGAATGTCTCGCATTGATGAATTTTCCCGAATTGCATAGCTTCATGGGTTTAGCGAGATACTATTGATGGTTCGTCGAGGGTTTTTCGAAGATAACAAATCTGATCACAGAATTTCAAAAGAAGAATAAGAAGTTTGTTTGGACCGAGAAATGCACGGAGGCATTTCAAAGGCTCAAGGATTTGTTGAAGATAGCACTGATACTAAATGTCCTTGACATGGACACGGAATTCTTGGTATGCACTGACGCATACAAGGAAGGCTTAGGCAAAGTTTTGATGCAAGACAGTCGAGTGATCTCTTAAAACTTGAGAAAGTTGAGAAGGCCTGAATGAACTTGTGATGCATGATTTGGAGTTTTTAGCCATTTTTTATGCCTAGAGAGTTTGGAGACACTACCTTATTGGACAAAAATTTCAATTAAAAACAAACCATTGTGGTCTACAACACATCTTTAGGCAAAGTGACTTGAACGCACGACAACGGCGTTGGTTGGAATTGCTTAGCGAGTATGATTTCGAGATTACTTAAATAAAAGGAACAATGAACAGAGTGGTTGATGAATTGATTTAAATACCACACATATTTGTAGTGATGCCTCTTCAAAAGAATATATGTGAAATATCCTAACTTTATAGTGCCCTGATGACTGGTACAAAAAGGTCAAGGATTTTATCAGACAAAACACAACAAAGGTACCAAAATTTGAGGTATTTAATGTGGAAAACAATGGATTATTGAGATTTAAAAGTTGAATTTATGTACCACCCAACGACGAGTTGAGGAATTTGATCTTAAATGAGGCTCATAGAGTAGTGTACTTGCCTCATCCTAGAGTCGTGAATATGAGAGCAGATCTTAAACCTTTATTCTTCTAGAAAGGAGTGAAGGAAAACATAGTCAACTACGTGGCAAGATGTCTAGAATGTCAGCAAGTGAAGGCTGAATATAGACATCCAATAGGATTACTATAGCCACATGCTATTCCATAATCTAAATGGGAGGTCATTTCGATGGATTTTATTGTTAGACTGCCACTGACGACAAGGAGACACAACTTGAATTTTGTGGTAGTCGACACTCTAATGAAGATTGTTCATTTTATTCTTGTGTGTATGACGTATAAGGCCACTGACATAGCTAGAGTTTTCATCACTGATATTGTGAGGCTGCATGGCATGCCGAAGATAATTATATCCTATAGAGGATCAATGTTTACAGGATGATTTTGGACTAGTTTCCAAGAGGCCTTGGGAACCCAACTTAACTTTAGTACTGCATATCACCTGGAGACAGATGGGTAGACCGAGAAAATAACCAAATCTTGGAGGATATTTTGTGCATGTACACTATGGACCAACATAATCATTGGGAATAATTATTCCCACTGGTATAATTTGCATATAAAAATAGTTATTAAAGCACTGTTAAGATGGCACCTTTCAAGTTTCTTTACGGGCGACCCTGTCAGACGCCTTAGAGTTGGGATTGGCTTGAGGATAGGGTCTTGGTGGGACCATAAGAGATCCAAGAAATGGAAGATCAAATGAAAACAATAAGACAAAGGATAAAAGAAGTGCAGGATCGGCAGAAGAGTTATGTCGATGGGCATCGTGTCAATTGTAGTTACGAAGTTGGTGATCGAGTCTTCTTGTGGGTGAAACCACATAAGAGTTTGATCAAGTTTTGAAAGGGTGATAAAATCTCTCCAAGGTTCCTAGGACCTTTCTATATTATGGAAAAGAAGGGGCCCATGGCCTATCAACTAGCCTTGCCTGATTCTTTGAGGTGTATGCACGATGTTTTTGACGTATCTGTTTTGAGACATTATGTTAGTGATCCAACACACATTATTCACATGAGTTCCTTGCAGGTATCAGATGAGGGTGATCTCACGGAGGAGCCAATCATTATCCTAGACCATCACATTTGATAGCTACAACATCGAATAGTATATCAGGTCAAGTTCCAGTGGGACAACTATAGTCCACACTCGACAATTTGGGAGGACGCATATGATATATGTCAACAATTTAAATTTTTGTTTGATAAATAGACTTATGATACTTTGATACACTTTATTTCAGCACTTATTTATTGTGAAAATTCAGGACGAAGTTTAAACCAAGTGGGGGTGTATGTGACATCCCTCTCTTGCATGCACTATGCAGACTTATTCTTTGGGGACACTTGTGTGCAAGTGATTTGGGTCATTATACTATTGGTTATTTGATTATGATTATGAGACATTATGGATTTTATGTTATGTTATTTTTGTTGTATTTACATCAACATGTGCTATTGATTGGGTTCTCTTGAGTGTGTAGGACTCTGGACATTGAAGATGTCGAGGCATTGATGAAGCTATGTGGTCTCGGGATGGAGTTAGGGAGTGAACTGTTAGGTTTATAATGTTGTTGATGTGACATATGTACAGATGATTAGATGTTATGATGTCGATTATTATTGCTTTCATAATTCATTGTTGGATGCAGGTGGATGGTATATTTCTAACGAGACTCACATTTGGAGTAGAGGGGTCACGCACAATAACCAAAGACATTGAGGGATAGGTGTGGCAGCAGCCCTGCCACAACCTATTAAAACTCCCACCACGGCTCCTGTAGCTTAACAATTACCTAGTTCAAGAGACCCGCAATTCCATGAGGGTAGATTGTGACAGTCTCTCATGATGATTCTAAGTGGTGCGGAATAAGGTAGGGTCCTTATTCCTTAGAGGCCCTTAGTCTCCCACAAGATCACTTGAAGGGGTATTGACTCCAAGGGGTTGATGTCTACCAATTCAATCAAGAGGTGAGTGGCACCCTTAGATCACGTAGTGCATCTTGAAGGGCATGTCATGCAAAGAAAATGGAAAGAGGTGAGTGGCACCCTTGGAGCACATAGTGCATCCTGAAGGGAACATCGTGGTTTTTACTGGTAATTTACTAAACCTAGTGCCTAGAAAAGTATGCATCCTTAGGACATGGTTGACCTTAAATAAATGATGTGATAAGTAAAGTTTAGTAACTGATTTTTCCCTTAAGAACTGTCACCATGCCTAGTGAATTGAAAACCTAGGTGTGAGTAGAACCTTAGAACAAAAATAAAAAATAAAAAAAAATAATTAGACATGTAACAGGAAGGGGGTAAAGAAAATTCAAGCATTAGTAATTAAAGTGGAAATCCTAATAAAGGATTAATTAATAAAAGGGGTATTTTTTTTCTTTTGTCTAAACCTGCTAATTCTGAACTTAGTTATAAAAAGGGGATACTTTAAGAAGAAGGGAAACTTAAAGAAAAGGGGAAAATCTAAGGAAAAGGGGAGACTTAAAGAAAATGGGAAACTTAGGGAAAAAGGGGAATGTCTAACTTAGTAAGGAATATAGCCTTTGGGACTTTCTATTTATGAGTTCAACTAGGAATTATGTAAGGTGTAAGTCATTTAAGAATTGCAAGGGAATATTGGGACACAAAGGAGAATTTTTAGGAATGCTTTTATGTAGGTGAGGGAAATAAGAATATTTAATTAATTAATAAAATTTATTTTCTGGTGCAACTAGGGGATTGGGTGACATGTGTACGGAGGAGGTTTTTTATAATTAAATAAATAAAAATGGAATCTAATGAGGGTTTGGGAAACTAATGACTAATAAACTCTATAAAAATGATGGCGGAGGAGAAGTATGGATGACATCTGGCATGATTTTATAGACTTCTTCTGGTGACCAAAGACCTTTTCTTATCTTTTGTTTGGAGGAAATGGGGTTCCCTTCTCCTTACCTTGTGTCATTTTAGTCCCACATGCCAATTGAAATTTTCTATGACTTTGGTTGTGAGCAACACCAAGCTCTTTCAGGAATCGGGTTATCTTGGATCTTTAAATATAAGCACAATAAGAGTGATTGAAAAACCTGCATATGGATAATCCTGTCATTCACCAATTCTCAATGATTTGCACATGCAAACAACTGAGAATGTTTCATATGCCTACTATTGGAAATAGTAATTACAAGTTAGTGATATCTTCACGTGTCCGTTGATTTTTCAATCAGTCATTTGTCAGTAGTTTTGTGAGTCAGCTGAAATTGTCAGTCAGTCAGTCTGTCTGACAAACTGGAAGTGAAAAGTCACATGTTTACTCAAACTCGTTCTAATTCATTCGGTAAGTAGGGGAGTTATAAATGGAGCCGATATTTATCTTTCTTGAGTTTAGTTAAGTAGTTGAAGAGTTAGATGTATTAATGGTTGTCCTTAATGTTGAGTTAGTTTTACTTTTATAGGAAGTCTCAGTTGGAGTCCATATAAGTCTGAGTCCTTTAGTTATTTGATCATGCAAGATATAGAGAGACAGATGCAATGGATGAAAATTCAAACCAGAGAGGTAGAGAGGAAGGAGAAACAACAACAACTGAGGAGGTGAAGAAGTATGAGCACAAGCTCTATGTTTCTAAAGTCAAAAAAATTCATCTGAATCAAAGCTCATATTTTTTATTGTATTTTGTATTCGTGCATTGTGCCGAGGTTATTAATATTTGTAACATCTCACCCTTTCACGCACTGTGTGGACTTATTCTTTGAGGACATGTGTGTGCAAGTGATCCAGATTATTATACTACTGGTTGTTTGATTGTGATTATGAGACATTGTGGATTTGATGTTATCTTATTTTTGTTGTATTTACATCGACAGGTGTTATTGAATAGGTTCTCCAGAGTGTGCAGGAATCTGAACGTTGAGGATGTCGAGGCATTGATGAAGCTCCCTAGACTCCGGATCGAATCAGGGAGTGGACTGTTGGGGTTTGAATGTTGTTGATGTGACATATGTACATAAAATTAAATGTTATGATATTGATTATTATTCCTGACATAATTCATTGATGGATGCAGGTTGACAATTTCTTGTCGACCATACTCACATTTGGAGTAGAGGGTTCATGCACAAAAACTAGAGAAATTGAGGGAGAGGTGTGGCAACAACCCTACCACAGCCTACTCGCACTCTCACCACAGCTCGAACTGTTGGTTAATAATTACCTAGTTCAAGAGACCAACGACTCTGTGAGGAAACACTGTGACAGTCAGTCATAGTGATTCTAAGGGGTGTGCAATAAGGTAGGGTCCTTATTCCTTAGAGGCCCTTAGTCTCCCACAAGATCACCCGACAGAGTATTGACTCCAAGGTTTTGACATCTACCAATTTAGTCAAGAGGCAAGTGACACCATTGGAGCATGTAGTGTGTCTTGAAGGGTACGTTGCACAAAGAAAATGTAAATAGGTGAGTGATACTAATGCAGGAGCATCGCCAATGTCAAGCGAGCGTGGGGCAAGCACCAGTGCATTTTGGGCACATGATGAATTGTTTAAAAACTTTTGAAGATGGATATATCAAACATAAATGTAATAATTAAAGAGAGGCGTACTTATAGATTGTAATCAGACCTTGAGTGACCCACTTTCTTCTAAAGGACTAAGAAGGCATTTATGTTAGGAGGTAGCTTTGAATTCTTAGATTAGACAGTTTTAGGAGCAGAGGGAAAATGGATATACACACTCTCATTGTATTATTGTATGATAGTGAAGAACATTACCAGGAGAGAATAGCATACAGAGCTGGAGAAGAGAAACTATGTTTGAAAAACACCCATGTATAGAGATTTGAGTTAATAGAAGAAGTCTTAATTCATATTCATGGCATTGTATTTGTTTCTTGTATGTGTATGTTGAATGGCATGTTCATGGTTTTACTCTTTTTGTTATACATTTGCTTTCGATGTTGTGTATGAATGATTTCAAGATTATGTTTGAAGTCTGAGAGAGAAAGGGTTAGGAAATGAGTTTCAATTGTTTCTCTATCTGAGTGAGAGTTCCAGCAAGGAGTGCAGTTGAATTGTCCGCAGGGAGTGCGTTGATAAAGGGTTCAGAGGTTTGTCTCTGAAAGCTCAGACTAGATAGCTTTTGTCCTCATTTCCTCAAAATTGTAGTTAGGCACAGGAGCCATGCAAAGTGTGCGCAGGCCAAGTGAAGCTTTAGGGGTTTGTAACCTGAACGACTTGTTGAGATACTACTACTGCAGTGAGTGCGCAGAGTCAAAGGAAGTTCAACACTTGAAAGTGTTTGAAGGTCTTCCACAAGGAGCGCTAGCAGGAGTTTTTCTGAAAGACTCGAAGTCATGGAAAACCTTAGAAGGGTTCAAACCTTCGAAGTCATCGAAGGGAAGCAAGAGGCTAAGTTCCTTGAAGAATTGAAAGGAGGTGAAGTGACGTTGGGATGTAGGAGGACAAGTTCCACGTAGAGAAATATTTTGTTTAAATTTCATGAAAGTTCTCAAGGGAAGAGATGGACAGTCGAAATTCTCCATAGAGAATTTGCGAAGCCCCGCCATCCATCCGATCTGACAAGAGAAGCAAGGGGGTTACGACTATTTCCAAAGTTTCAAGCTCAAGAGATCGTGAGCCCTTGGACCTCACTTAGATACTCATCAGTCATGGGATCTGACAGGAGTTGCATGGGGGTTAAACCCTCACAAACAGAGAGAAAGTCCTGAAAAGCGTCGGGATATCGGGGCTTCAGAATTCGGGATATCGGAAGTCTTGAGGACAGGAGATCAGGTCACCTCATAGTGAAAACCATGAATTTGATCTGAGTTGTCCAATCATTAGAACATGTGGTGGAAATCCAAGAGTTGGGCGAAAATCCCAATAGGAAAGTCCATTTGCTTATCAGGGTTCGGCATTTCGAAAAACCTAAAGATAGGAGACCCATGCATTTCAAGAACGGAAGTTCCAAAATCGCGATAAGGAGAAAGGTGAGATAGAGAGAGGAAAGGCCAAGTGTCATAATTTCAGGTTTCAGGGGTCTGAGAGACAAGACACTCGGGCATAGGTCTCGCAAAAACGTGAAGTCCCATGTTCCAAAATATAAGGGGAAGATTTATCAAGGTCGTTTGTGGGTGTAGATTTCCTGAAAGGGAAATAGAAGGGCCAGTCGAGCACTTTGGGCCAGAAAAGAGGAAAATATCCTACGCGGATCCCGATCTGTGGATCTAGGAGAAGGGGGTCTGCGTCAAGTGTGGTATCATAGCACAGAGAGGTTTCTTTTCTTTCTGTAGCAAGAAAAAGGAATATTCACCATGCCGCCAATAAGAAGGGACAGGAAAACACCCGACCCACTAGAGGAAAGGGAAATACCAAGAAGAAGAGGTAGGCAAATGCCTGACCCAGCCATGGCAAGAGAAATGTGTGATTTACACGCCAGAATTGAGGACATGGAGACAACATAGAGGCCCATAGTTGGTGCTGGGGATCGTAGTGATTCCGAAAGTGATAATGAAGTTGAACATGAAGAAGAATAAATTTCAGCAGACGAGGCTGCAATTGAACGCTTGATTAGAGTTGTCGCAAGAATGGGTGTGAGAGACAAAATGGACATTCCAATTTATGAGGGAAACCTAGATGTTGAAGATATTCTAGACTGGATTAGAGCTCTAGACACTTATTTTGACTATGAAGATGTCGAGGAAGACAAGAAGGTCAAACATGCTGTCACAAGATTGAAAGGACATGCAACATTCTGGTGGGATGAACTACAAGATGACAGACGCTGCAAAGGCAAGAAGAAAATCAAGAGTTGGGATAGGATGATTGTGAAGATGAAGGCGAAATTCATTCCCAAGGATTACCAGATTACTCTGTTTCAAAGAATGCAAAATTTGAGACAGAAGTTGATGACAGTGAAGGAATATACTGAAGAATTCTACAGACTGATCATCAGGGCAGGTCATCAAAAAATCGATGATGAAAAGGTTGTCAGGTACATGAATGGCCTAAGATATGACATTCAGGATGAGATGAGCATGATGACCATCCGGACGGTGGAAGATTCTTATCATATGGCTCTGAAATATAAAGAGAAGCTGAGCTGAAAATAAGGTCAGAGAGGTCGAGGCTGAAGTCAAGCCAGAGGCAAATCAGTTGCCCAGGATTGAAATTAGAAACACAAAGAAGACGAGAAGAAACCTTAGACTTAGACTGAGAGAGGTGGAATTTCACAGAGAGGGCAGCATACCGAATAGAGAAGGAAGTATGCTAATCAGAAAGGAGAGTATGCTAATAACAACATTTTTCCTCGTACCAGAGGTAGAGGAAGTGGAAGAGGTGGAGTGATAAAGTGCTTCACATGTGGAAAGAATGGACACAAATCTTATGAATGTCAATATAAGAAGAAAGAAGGTGTTGAGACTCACATTGTCGAATCACAGAGGTGGAATATTGAGGCAGAAGATGTTGAAGGCAGAAGATCGTTGATGATGAAAAAAGTTCTCTTGACACTAGAGAAGGAGGTGGAAAATCCGGTACAAAGGAGCAGTCTTTTTCAGACTACTTGTAAAACCAAGGACAGGGTATGCAAGGTCATTGTGGATAGTGGTAGCACAGATAATCTCATTTCTATAGAGATGGTAGAAAAGATGGAGCTGGAGACAATTGAACATCCAATTCCATATAGAGTTTCATGGCTACAAAAAGGACATCAGGTAAATGTCACTAAACAGTGTTTAGTTGAATTTAAGATAGGAGGATATAATGATAAGATATTATGTGATGTTATTCCTATGTATGTTTGTGATTTATTGCTGGGTAGACTGTGGAAATATGACAGAAATGTGGTCCATGATTGGAGAAAGAACACATACACCCTAGAGAAGAATGGGAGAACTCACATGTTGCTTCCAATCAAAGATAAAGAGGTGAAACTTGAAGTAAGCAACACAGTACTTCTCATGAGTGGGAAGGAACTTCTTACAGAGGTTAAGAATAAGGAGGAACCACAATTCATTGTGGTCAGGAAGCCAAATATTGTTTTAACCAGCACAAGGGTAGATGATTTACCAAAAGAGGTTCAGAAACTGCTGGAAGAGTTCGCTGACATAGTAGTGGACGAACTACCTCGTTCGTTGCCACCGATAAGAAGTGTGAGTCATCATATTGATCTCATACCTGGATCTAGTTTTCCAAACAAAGCAGAGTATGTATTAATGTCGTAGGAGAATGAAGATGTCAAAAGACAAGTCCACGATTTGTTGGACAAAGGGTTGGTTAGAGAAAGCTTGATTCCATGTGTTGTTCCGACAGTGCTCAATCCAAAGAAATATGGAGGCTAGAGGATGTGTACTGACTCGAGGGAAATTAACAAGATAACCATTAGGTACAGATTTCCATTGCCAAGGATGGACGATTTGATGGATTGCTTAAGTGGAGCAAATTTTTTTTCGAAGACTGATTTAAAAAGCGATTATCACCAGATTCGCATGAGGGAAGGTGATGAATGGAAGACAACATTCAAGACTAATGAGGGGTTGTATGAATGGCTTGTTATTCCATTTGGCTTAACGAATGCACCAAGTACCTTCATGAGTTTGATGAACGAAGTCCTAAAGGAGTTCATCGAAAAATTTTTCATTGTGTATCTGGATGACATACTAATTTTCAGTAAAACAGAGGCAGAGCATCTGAAACACTTAGCTACAGTGATGAAGAGATTACAACAAGAGAAGATGTTGTTAAACATGAATAAATCCTCATTCATGAAGACAGAACTCATTTGTTTTGGTTTTGTTATTTTTGCAGATAAATTGAGGAGGGATCCAGATAAAGTGGAGGTGATCAAGAATTGGCCATCACCGAAGAGTATATTTGAGGTGAGAAGTTTTCATAGATTGGTTAGTTTCTATCGAAAGTTCATCAAGAATTTCAGTGGAATTAGTGCACCTATGATGGACACAGTGAAGAAGAGACATAAGTCTTTTCACTGGACAGAAGAGGCTGAGAAAAGCTTCAATTTGTTGAAAAATAAAATTACAGAACAACCAATTTTGGTGTTGCCAGATTTCAAAAAGACATTTCAAGTAAAATGTGATGCAAGTGGGTTTGCAATAGGGGCAGCCTTGATTCAAGAAGACAGGATGATAACATACTTCAGCGAGAAGATGAATGAAGAAAAAGTGAAGTACTCCACATATGACAAGGGGTTATGTGCTATTATTCAGGCATTGAAGAAGTGGAGATACTATTTTATTCTGAAGGAGTTTGTCTTATACACTGATAATCATGCTTTGCAATTTGTGACTCAATAGGAGAAGTTGAATCAAAGACATGTTAAATGGGTTGAATACAAGCAGAACTTTACTTTTGTAACTAAGCATATTTCTGGAACTGCTAACAAGGTTGTTGATGCTTTGAGCAGGAAATGTTTGTTGTTGCAAGAGTTCAGAGTTAAAACACTGGGTTTTGATGATCTCAGGGACATGTATAGAGATGATCCAGATTTTAAAGAGGCATATGGAGTAGTGCAGAATCCAATTCTCGGGGACATAAGTCCGTGGATAGAATACATGATCCAGGAAGGATTACTGTTTAAAGGTAATCAACTTTGTATTCCAAAATGCTCCATGAGGGAGAATTTGCTAAAGGAGAAACATAGTGGAGGATTGGCCGGACATTTTGGTCATGACAAGACGTTCGCAAAGTTGAATGAGTCATATTTTTGGCCAGGAATGCAAGCAGACGTCAAAATATTTATAGACAGATGCATAATTTGTCAGCATTCCAAAGGCAAGAGGCATAATGCAGGTTTTTATCAACCATTACCCATACCTGATAGGCCATGGGATGCAGTCAGCATGGACTTCATATTGGGACTACCGAGAACACAAAGAGGCTTTGAATCAATCTTTGTAGTGGTAGACAAATTTTCTAAGATGGCACACTTCATACTGTGTCAGAAAACCAGTGACACAACTCACATTACGAATCTATTTTTCAAAGAAGTCGTTCAACTTCACGGCTTACCAAGGAGCATAGTTTCGGATCGAGAAACCAAGTTCGTGGGACACTTCTGGAGAACCTTATGGAAAAAGTTGGGAACAAATTTATCGTTCAGTTCATCTTACCATCCTCAGACGGATGGATAAATAGAAGTTGTGAATAGGACCTTGGGAAACTTGTTGAGGAGCTTGGTGACAGAACACGACAGCCAGTGGGACAATATTCTGCCACAGGCAGAATTTGCATATAATGATTTAATCAATAGAAGCACAGGGAAGATTCCATTCTAGATTGTTTATGGGATGCAGCCAAGAGGAGTTTTAGAACTGAGAGATTCAGAATAGATTGCGTCTGGGAGCGCTAGTGCAGAAGATTTCGCAGAGGTGATGAAGGAACTTCACAGCCAGGTGAAGGAGCGTTTACAGAACTCGAGCCAAGAGTATAAGCATAAAGCAGATCAACACAGGAGACAACTTCAATTTGAGGTTGGTGATTTGATTCTGGCACATTTGAGAAAGGAAAGGTTCCTGAAGGGGACATATAAAAAACTGAAGATGAAGAAGATCGGACCATGTAAGGTCTTGAAAAAAATTTGGGCAAACGCTTATGAGATTGAATTACGCGATGGGATCAGAATTTCTCCGATATTCAATGTCTCAGATTTGTACCCATACAAAGATGAGGAAGCAGGAATGAGTGATGAGCAACCAGAGGTCCAGTGGACAAAAGAAATTCATGTTGCAGAGAAGCCACAGATGGAAAGCATACTAGAAAAAAGAGTTAGAAAGAAGACCAGGAGAAAGGAATACTTCAAATACTTGTTCAAGTGGAAGGGACATCCAGTTGAAGATGACAGCTAGGAGAATGAAGCAGCAATTCAAAAGCATGGACAGATCGTCTGAGAGCTTGTGGACAGGAGCCCATGAAAATTTTCAAGCTAGGGAGTATGATGCAGGAGCATCGCCAACATCAAGCGAGCATGGGGCAAGTGCCAACGCATTTTGGGCACATGATGAATTGTTTAAAAAAATTTGAATATGGATATACCCAATGTAAATGTAATAGTTAAGGAGAGGTGTACTTATAGATTGTAATAAGACCTTGAGCGACCCGCTCTCATCTGAAGGACTAAGAAGGCATTTATGTTAGTAGGTAGCTTTGAATTCTCAGATTAGACAGTTTTAGGAGTAGAGGGAAAATGGATATAGACACCCTCATTGTATTATTGTATGATAGTGAATAACATTACCAGGAGAGAATAGCATACAGAGCTAGAGAAGAGAAACTGTGTTTGAAAAACACCCATGTACAGAGATTTGAGTTAATAGAAGAAGTATTAATTCACATTCATGGTGTTGTATTTGTTTCTTGTATGTGTATGTTGAACGGTATGTTCATGGTTTTACTCTTTCTATTATACATTTGCTTTCTATGTTGTGTATGAATGATTTCAGGATTATGTTTGAAGTCTGAGAGAGAAAGGGTTAGGAAATGAGTTTCAATTGTTTCTCTATCTGAGTGAGAGTTCCTGCAAGGAGTGGAGTTGAATTTTCTGCAAGGAGTGGATTGACAAAGGTTTCGAAGGTTTGCCTCTGAAAGCTTAGACTGGATAGCTTTTGTCCTCATTTCCTCAAAAGTGTAGTTAGGCACAAGAGTCATGCAAAGTGTGTGGGGGCCAAGTGAAGCTTCAGGGGTTTGTAACCTAAATGACTTGTTGAGAGACTGTTGTTGCAGGGAGTGCACAGAGTCGAAGGGAGTTCAACACTTGAAAGTGTTTGAAGGTCTGCCGCAAGGAGCGCCAACAGGAGTTTTTCTGAAAGACTCGAAGTCATGGAAAACCTCAGAAGGGTTCGAAACTTCCAAGTTGTCGAAGGGAAGAAAGATGCTAAGTGCCTTGAATAATTGAAAGGAGGTGCAATGAAGTCAGGATACAGGAGGACAAGTTCCATGTAGAGAAATATTTTTTTTAAATTTCGTGGAATTTCTCAAGGGAAGAGACGGACGGTCAAAATTTTCTGTAGAGAATTTGCGAAGTCCCACCAACCGTCCAATCTAACAAGAGAAGCAAGGGGGCTACGACTGTTTCCAAAGTTTCAAGCTCAGGAGATCATGAGCCATCGAACCTCACTTAGATACCCGTCAGTCGTGGGATCTGACAGGAGTTGCACGGGGGTTAAACCCTCACAAACAGAGCGAAAGTCCCGAAAGGCATCGGGATATCGAGGCTTCGAAATTCGGGATATCGGAAGTCTCGAGGACGGGAGATCGGGTCACTTCATAGTGAAAACTCTGAATTTAATCTGAACCATCCATTCATTAGGACACGTGGTAGAAATCTAAGAGTTGGGGGAAAATCCCGATAGGAAATTCCATCGGCTTATCGGGGTTCAACATTTCCCAAATCCTAAAGATAGGAGACCTGTGCATTTTGGGAACGGAAGTTCCGAAATCACGATAAGGAGAAAGGTGAGATAGAGAGAGGAAAGGCCAAGTGTCATAATTTCAGGTTTTAGGGGTCTGAGAGACAAGACACTCGGCCACAGGACTTGGAAAAATGTGAAGTCCAATCTTTCAAAATATAAGGGGAAAATTTCTCAAGGTCGTTTGTGGGTGCAGATTTCCTGAAAGGGAAATAGAAGGGCCAGTCGAGCATTTTGGGCCAGAAAAGAGGAAAATATCTTGCGCAGATCCTGATCTGTGGATCTAGGAGAAGGGGGTCTATGTCAGATACCCTTGGAGCACATAGTGCATCCTTAAGGGAACATCACAATTTTTACCAGTAATTTAATAAACCTAGTGCCTAGAAAACTATGCCTCCTTAGGACTTGCTCGACCTTAAATAAATGATGTGATAAGTAAAGTTTAATAACTAATTTTTCCATTAATAAATGTCGCCAAGCCTATTTAATTGAAAACCTAGGTGTGAGTAGAACCTTAGAACAAAAAAAAAAAAAAAAAACTAGTTAGACATATAACCGGAAGCGAGTAAAGAAAATTCAAGCATTAATAATTAAAGTGGAAATTTTAATAAAGGATTAATTAATAGAAGGAGCATTTGGTTGTTTTTTTCTAAATCTGTTAATTCTGAACTTAGTTATAAAAAGGGGAAACTTTAAGAAAAAGGGAAACTTAAAGAAAAGGGGGAAACCTAAAGAAAAGTGGAAACTTAAAGAAAAGGGGAAAGTTAAGGAAAAAGGGGAATGTCTAACTTAGTTAGGAATCTAGCCTTTAGGACTTTCTATTTATGAACACAACTAGGAATTAAGTAATGCATAAGTCATTTAAAAATTGTAAGGGAATATTGGGACACCGAGGAGTGTTTTTAGGAACATTTTTAGGTGGGAGAGGGAAATAGGAATATTAAATTAATTAATAAAATTAATTTTCTGGTGCAACTAGGGGATCAAGAGACATGTGTACGGGGGAGGTCTTTCCTAATTAAATAAATAAAAAGGGAATTTAATGAGGGTTTGGGAAACTAATGACTAAGAAACTCTATAAAAAGGATGGTGGAGGAGGAGTATGGATCACATCTGAATTGTGTAACGTTACACTGCTGAAATTTCATCTTGACTAAACTTTCTCTAATGGGAGTTGGGATACCTATCTCGGGTAACGAGTGGTAGCTCGACCTTGTGAGGCGAGCTGGGTGATAGTATTCTCTAGTATTGTTTCTGTGGCCCCTTTCTGGATCAGGGATTCAAGGGGGAGAAGAGTACCCTAATCATTGGCTGGGAGGTACTGGTCAAGTTACATTGGTTGGCAAGCAGGAGCTGGACGGAGCATGCGTGGGACAACAACCTCTGAGCATTCACATTTGGCTATGATAAGCATGTGTATATTGGTATTGAATGGTAGTTAAATTCCCTTTATATGCATCTCTCTAACATTGAAAGCATGCATGCGTCACTGTGTTAAAAACTAGTTAATTTTATGTCCTTGCAATTTACGCTTGTGAAATTTGGTTCAAGGGTAGTTAAATTATGTTCTTGCACCTTCAGTTAAGGTACTTATATTGTGTTAAATTTTATGTTTTATTCCGCGTAATACTATCCATAGATTTAATTTTTATTCTTTCAACCAATTTGTCTTGAAGATCCTATCGTTTTATGATCAAAGAATTCAAAGTTATCCCAGCCTTATGTTCACTGCACCTTGATTGATTCCAATGGTGAACCCAAATTCTGAATGTAAATGACTTCTCTGCATTTTTTGTTTTATTTTTAATACAAGGAAAATCTTGTTTTTATCGTCTGATACTTTATCCTTTAATTCATTATTCTGTGATTGATTAGTCAGCCAAGAGTTGAATTGACTGTTTTTCACTCCGGTGTTAAATATTTAGATTCAAATGTCCTCCTTTCCTATGCATGGATAATAACTGTAGGATCATTTCTGTACCCAGAAAGGAATTCTCTCCTAGGTGTTTATCCTAGGTGTTTATTCCCTCCTTAGCCTATGTGATTATTTTGATTTGTTTCTCTATGAACTCATGCTTCCACACAATGATTTTGAGGAGGTCTCTACAGTTCACCAAACTTTTTATTTCCTTTGCGACCCACAACTGCGTTTTTATTGATGTGTTTTTCCTTATTCTGTGTTTCTTTTTTCTGCTGTGCTTTTTTTTATTACTGTGTGAATTACTTCGTTATTTATTTCATTTCCCTTTTGTGAATGAATTGACTATTGAAATTTTTGATAACCCGGTTAACTCATCCCGCATGTTACCTATTATGGTGAACATTTTGTAAATCATGAATGGCCTGAGGCATGTGGCGTTTTAATCCCTATGATTGTTCTGAACAACTTTTCAATTACCTCTACTCGATATTTTTTTTTCATTTCTATTTACCACACCATATCTCTGGAAGGGTCTCTCTGTGATGTCTACCCAAAATTATTGGTAAGTATTACATTGTAAATTGAGATTCCTTGTCAGAAGTTGTTGACAGTTTCTTGGAATATTGCCATCCATCAATACGAAGGTTAGTTTCTTGTGCACTTAGCCTTGAATTGTGTTGTATTTTTAGTCCCTTATTTTCATTAAAGTTTCATTGTTGATCCCTCACGGGAGGTAGAAGCAAGGTCTCATCCCCCATCCCCTATCTAATAGCTCTTATGATTAACACCCATTGAGGATACTAGCCACTACAACTGGTTAAAAACTATAGAAAGGATGCTCATAATTCTGAGTTGTTCCATTATTGTTTCTCCATGGAGAAGATCTGGATGCAATTTTCTGTTAAATGGTCTATATGAAAAATTGTTTTGATGTGTGTAGTAACTGGGCTTCCGGATGAAGAACAATGGAATTATGTTTTTTGGGGGGTTCAATATTGACAAAAAGTTGGTTCTAAATGCTCGCGCTCATTGTTGTATATTCAATTTTATTTTAAAACAGTAATATATGCAAAATTTCTTGAAAAGGGTACGACAACTCGCCCAGATTATCCAACCGTTTACTCAAGAATAAAACCAATGAGAACATTTACCTTATTGTAACTACTCCTTTCGATTGTCCCATCCATTAACAACGTTGAGTTCTCAGAGAAACTATTGGATTATCCATATATGGACAGCATTGAGTTTGTCAAAGGACTGACATGAATGAATTAAATATTCGTTTATTAATTGTTGCAATGGTAATATATTAATTGTTGCAATGGTAATAGATTGATTTCTTAATTGCAATGGTAATAGATTAATTGATGCAATGGTAATAGATTAATTGCTTAATATAATAATTCCTGCAATGGTAATAGTTTAATTTCTTAATTGTAATGGTAATAGATTAATTGCTTAATGTAAATGGTAATAGATTAATTGATTAATTTCAATGGTAATAGATTGATTGATTGCAATGATAATATATTTTTTGATTAATTGCAATGGTAATAGTTCACTCATTTGCACATAGTCATAATGATTTAAAAACTTTTGGTTTATGGTTTATTTGTGTAATAGTTTGCAAGATTAATGGTTGAGGGTTTAATAGTTTTATTAGCTAAATTGATTAACTATTTAATAGTTAATTGGTTATTATGTGCCTTGTGCCTTAAGTTGAATTGTAAATGGTGGTTGGTCATACTTGTTACACCACATATGATTTCCTTCTCAAAAAAAAAGAAATCCTTCAATTAGTTATGCAATTTAAATTTGAATGATGTCACCTTGCGTCTTGTTGACTTGTTGATTGGGTGACTAGGGTATAGTCTTAATTTATTTATTGACAGATAATTCGGTCTCCTAGAGTGAGGGATTTTTCTTGGGTTAAAGGTATAGATATGTTATGTTGCACCATGGTTACTGTCATGCCTATCGCCTTGTGACAACATGTTTCCTAATGAGGGGATAATTGCACGCCCTGATTGATAGATACAAATGATAACCTAGCCAGAGTCTTGTGCTTCACAATGTGGGTGTATTGTTCATTGTAATTGATGTTGGTACTTGGTTCTGTAATTCCTTAATGTGATTGGTTTTGCTCTCCATAACGGATTCTAGTTACTGGTCGTCGAATTTGTTGCGTCGGTATTGATTGATGTTGTCATTTTTTTTAGTAGGCATGATCCTATGTCTGATAGGAGGGATGTAGACACCTCCTTTCTCCTCAAAACAGTTGCTATCCTTGAGATCTTAAATGGTCAAAATCGATGGGAACCTGGACTTCAACATTTCTTATGTGTCCTAGAGGTCCTAACCTTGCAGGGTAGGATAGGTGGGTAGTCATATCTACTTTTCATCTGACTGATTGTCATAGGTTGCTTCCAGTTGATTAATGTGCTAGTATCCTAGGTCGTTATGCTTTTGTTGCCTAATTTTCATATGTTGTGTTCATCGTCAAGTTGTGTTGATTGTTTTTTGTCGTTGTTACCTTCCTTCTTTAGAAAACAAAATTGCACTTGTTATGCCTTGCATGTAGTTGTAACTCTGGGGTCATTACATATGGTATCAGAGTGGGTTTGACCCACTAATTGGGATCATTATGGATTCCTTTTATTAGATATTTGATTGTAATGTTTCTAATTAAACATACTTCTATTCGTGCAGCTAATCATGGTTATAGGACGCTGTGGAGGAAAATGACAGTGTGCTAGGGGAGGAGGCATTATGCCTCAAGTAGCATCCATGCCCGAGGGGTATAACCCCAAGAGAGATGAAAAATTTGTTAGGCAGGAACACATAGATTTGGGTGATGTGGTTGGGTTGATGAGGTAAAGGCAGTCGAACAGGACAAGTTTATCTTTGTAGAAATGGCTTTGGGAGCCAAATAAAAGGTTGGTGGGAAGGTTACGGGCTATAGTCTTTCCTTAGGAGAGTTTTTCACTAGGGCCAACATGTACGTCACAACCTTAGGGTCTTATGACTTTGTGATCGGTATGGTTTGGTTGGAATTACAGGACATGATACTCAACTGTAAGACAAAACGGTTGAGCTTGGTCATTAACGAGGAATAAAGACACATGATTCTAGGTAGTTACCAGGGATTCTTAGTGATGTTCATCTCTTCCTTGCAGCTACGAAAGAGAATGTGCAAGGGATGTAAGATTTATGCGATCCTTGCGTTAAATGAGAAGGGTGTAGTGGAAGGTCTAGAAAACCTTCCAGTGGAGCGAGAGTTTACAGATGTCTTCCCCAAGGAGTTACTTGAGATGTCGCGAGAGAGGGAACTAGAATTAACCATCAACCTAAAACCAAAAAATGAACTGATAGCAAGAAATCCTTATCGGATGCCAACCCCAGAGTTATAGGAGTTGAAAATGCAACTAAAGAAGTTGTTGTACCTAGAACTTATACATCCAAGTGTCTCATCATGGGGTGTGCCTTTTATCTTCATATGGAAGAAGGATGGGTCATGGAGACTCTACATTGACTATCGACAATTGATCAAGGCCACGATCAAGAATCAATATCTTTTTCCAAGGATTGATGATATGTTTGATGAGATAAAAGGTGAAACGTTATTTTCAAATATCGACATGAGATCAGGGTATCACCAGTTATGGATGAAAGAGGACAACATCCCTAAGACCGCCTTTAAGATGAGGTTTGTAAATTACGATTTTAATGTTTTATCGTTTTGACTGACAAACGCCCCAGGGGTATTTATGAGTTTGATGAATGGGGGGTTCCATGAATACTTGGACAAGTTCATCCAAGTACTCACTGATGATATTTTGATTTACTCTCGGATGATGGAGGAGCATGACAAGCACTTATGCATGGTACTATAGTGTCGACGAGAGAACAAATTGTATGGAAAATTGTCTAAATGGTCATTTTATCAATCGAAGATTCACTACTTAGGGCATGTCATCTCCAACGAAGGTATCGTTGTGGATCCATCAAAGGTTGAGGCTATTATGGAATGGCTCGCACTGATGAATGTCCCCGAAGTGTGTAGCTTCATGGGTTTAGCGGGATACTATCAACGGTTCGTCGAGGGTTTTTCGAGCATAGAAAATATGATCACGGAATTACAAAAGAAGAACAAGAAGTTTGTTTGGACCAAGAAATGCATGGAGGCATTTCAGAGGCTCAAGGAGTTGTTTAAGACAGCACCGATACTAAATTTTATTGACATGGACGCAGACTTATTGGTATGCACTGATGCATCCAAGGAAGGCTTAGGTGGAGTCTTGATGCAAGACTGTCAAGTGATCGCTTACATCTCGAGAAAGTTGAGAAGGCATGAGGAGAACTATGCAATGCAGGATTTGGAGTTGTTAGCCATTATTTATACCTTGATATTTTGGAGACACTACCTTATTGGATAAAAATTTGAACTAAAAATGGACCACTATGGTCTACAACACATCTTATGCAAAGTGACTTGAACGCACGACAACGACGTTGGTCAGAATTTCTTACCAATTATGATTTTGAGATTACTTACATAAAAGGAATAGTAAACCGAGTGGTTGATGTGTTGAGTCGGAGACTATGCATATTTTCAGTGATTCCTCTTCAAACAAATCTACATGAAAAGATCCTAACTTTACAGTGTGACGATGACTCATACAAAGAGGTCAAGGATTTTATCGGACAAAACACAACGATTGTACCAAAATTTGAGGAATTTATTGTGGACAATGATAGATTATTGCTATTTAAAAGTCAAATTTACATACCACCCAATGACGAGTCAAGGATTTTGATTCTAAACGAGGCTCCTAGAGCAGTGTACATGGCTCATCCTAGAGTCACGAATATGAGAGAAGACCTTAAACCCTTATTCTTCTGGAATGGAATGAAGGCAAACATAGTCAACTACATGGAAAGATGTGTAGAATGTCAGTAGGTGAAGCTTGAACATAGACATCCGACAGGATTACTACAGTCACACGCTATTCTAGAATCGAAATGAGAGGTCATTTCGATGGATTTCATTATTGGACTGCCACTGACGGAAAGGAGACATGACTAGATTTTTGTGGTAGACGACACTCTGACGAAGAGTGCTCATTTTATTCCTGTGCGTATGACGTATCAGGCACCTGACATGGCTAGAGTTTTTGTCACTGAGATTGTGATTTTTCATGGCATGCCTAAGAGGATTATATCTCATAGAGGATCAATGTTCACAGGACAATTTTGGACTAATTTCCAAGAGGCCTTGGGAACCCAACTTAAATTTAGTACCACATATCACCCAAATACAAATGAGCAAACTGAGTGAAAAATACAAATCTTGGAGGATATGTTGCGCATGTACATGATGGACCAACAGAAGCATTGGAAATAATTATTTCCAATGGTAGAATTTGCATATAACAACAGTTATCAAAGCACCATTAAGATGGCGCCTTTTGAGTTTCTTTATGGGCAACCATGTCAAACTCCTTTGAGTTGGGATTGGCTCGAGGATAGGGTCCTGGTGGGACCAGAAGAAATCCAAGAAATGGAATATCAAATGAAAAAAATAAGACAAAGGATAAAAGAAGCGCAGGATTGGCAAAAGAGTTATGTCGATGTGCATTGTGTCGACTGTGAAGTTGGCGATTGAGTCTTCTTGTGGGTGAAACCACATAAGAGTTTGATCAAATTTGGAAAGGGTGATAAACTCTCTCCCAGTTTCATGGAACCTTTTGATATTGTGGAAAAGAAGGGGCCCATGGCCTATCAACTAGCCTTGCTTGACTATTTGATGCATATGCATGATTTTTTTCACGTATCTATTTTGAGACATTTTGTTAGTGATCCCGCACACGTTATTGACATGAGTTACTTGTAGGTATCGGATGAGGGTACGCTCATGGTGGAGCTAATCCACATCTTGGACCATCACATTTGAAAACTACGATGTCAAATAGTATATTAGGTCAAGGTCTAGTTGGAAAACTATAGTCCACACTCGACAACCTGGGAGGACGCATATGATATCCGTCAGCAGTTTAAATTTTGGTTTGATAAATAGGCTTATGATACTGTGAAACACTTAATTTCGGTACTTATTTAGTGTGAAACATCAGGAAAAAGTTTAAACCAGGCGGGGTTGTATGTAACATCCCGCTCTTGCGCACACTGTGTGGACTTATTCTTTCAGGACACGTGCGTGCAAGTGATTCGGGGCATTATACTATTAATTGTTTGATTATGACTATGAGACATTGTGGATTTTATGTTATGTTATTTTTGTTGTATTTACATCGACATGTGCTATTGATTGGGTTCTCCTGAGTGTGCAAGACTCTGTACATTGAGGATGTCGAGGCATTGATGAAGTTTCGTGGACTCTGATCAAGTCAGGGAGTGGACTGTTAGAGTTTGAATGTTATTGATGTGACATATGTACATACAATTAAATGTTATGATGTTGATTATTATTGCTGACATAATTCATTGATGGATGCAGGTTGACGATATCTTACGGACCAGAATCACATTTGGAGTAGAGGGGTCACGCACGATAACCAAAGACATTGAGAAAGAGGTTTGGCAGCAGCCCTGCCACAGCCTACTATCACTCCCACCGCGGCTCAAGATGTAGGTTAACGATTACCTAGTTTGAGAGACCCGCGATCCTATGAGGGAAGACTGTGACAGTCGCTCACGATGATTCTAAGGGGCACACAATAAGGCAGATTATTTATTCCTTAGAGGCCCTTAGTCTCCCATAAGATCACCTAACAGAGTAATGACTCCAGGGGTTTGATGTCTACCAATTCAATCAAGAGGCGAGTGACACCCTTAGATCACGTAGTGTAGCTTGAAGGGCATGTTGCACAAAAAAATGGAAAGAGGCAAGTGGCACCCTTGGAGCACGTCACGATTTTTACTGGTAAGTTAACAAACCCAGTGCCTAGAAAACTATGCCTCCTTAGGACATAGTCGGCCTTAAATAAATGATGTGATAAATAAAGTTTAATAACTATTTTTTCCATTAATAACTATCGCCAAGCCTATTGAATTGAAAACCTAGGTGTGAGTAGAACCTTAGAACAAAAAAAAAAACAAAAAAAAAACTAATTAGACATATAACAGGAAGGGGGTAAAGAAAATTCAATCATTAATAATTAAAGTGAAAATTTTAATAAAGGATTAATTAATAAAAGGGGTATTTGTTTTTTTTTGTCTAAACCGGTTAATTTTGAACTCGGTTATAAAAAGGGGAAACTTTAAGAAAAAGGGAAACTTAAAGAAAAGAGGAAAACCTAAGGAAAAGGGGAAACTTAAAGAAAATGGGAAACTTAAGGAAAAAGGCTAATGTCTAACTTAGTAAGGAATCTAGCCTTTGGGACTTTCTATTTATGAACTCAACTAGGAATTATGTAAGGCATAAGTCATTGAAGAATTGTAAGGGAATATTGGAACACCGAGGAGCGTTTTTAGGAACGCTTTTAGGTGGGTGAGGGAAATAGGAATATTTAATTAATTAATAAAATTTATTTTCTTCTACAACTAGGGGATCGGGCGACATGTGTATGGGGTAGGTTTTTCCTAATTAAATAAATAAAAATGGAATCTAATGAGGGTTTGGGAAACTAATGACTAAGAAACTCTATAAAAAGGATGGTGGAGGAGGAGTATGGATGACATCTTTCTTGGGTAATGTTATGCTGTTGGAATTTCATCTTGAATGAACTTTCTCTTTTAGGATTTGGGATACCCACCTCAGGTAACGAGTGGTATCTCAACCTTGCGAGACAATATGGGTGCTA